>JAAOAR010000161.1:0-52780 GCA_013395995.1 Fusarium pseudoanthophilum
ATATAGCTTTAATAGGGTGCCCCTAGTAAGAAATTCAGTATAGAAATGAATTTTGGGACACATATACGTTTCGCCTTCCGTAGACGCCCACTCTCACCATTGCGTCCGTCTCAAAGTCTCGGCTCCACGTAATACCCCACCACTCGATCTCATTGTTACCAATCATCTTACCCTGTATCACTTACACGACAATCAGTCAGTTCAATTCAATTGACCTACGGCATCTTGATGCAATCTGATGGTTCGTTGTGGGGGATTAAACTCTGTTTTGTACCTGAAAGACTTTAAATATTGGATCCCTATCAGTGTCGAGAATGCTTCCATAAACAGCCGTAGTGTATCGAAGCCCCTAGAATTTGGATTGGCGTACGAAGATAAACGAGGTACCTTAGTCAAAGCAGATTGAACAACATATGGCCATTGAAAAATGTGATAGATATATGCCTCAACTTTGACTACCATTTAGTCACCGTGATGTAATTGTGTTCTCATGCATAATCACAATAGTAGAGAGTCGGTAACCCACAGTCAAAGGACCGGATATAAAACAAGAAACGTTGATTTATACTCAAGAAACTATGTACGTCGAGTAATTATTTACAATAATCAGGCCCACAAGTCACCTCGTTCTCTTCCTCTTCCCTAGCTTAAACCTTGTCCACGACATCGCTTACGCTCAAGCACCAATGAACTGCTTGATCTGAGGAAGAACCTTCTTGTAAGCAGTACCAGTAGTAGGCTCCATGCTGAACATGTAATCACCCCACCAAGGGCCAGCAGCCCAGTACAACCAACCAGTCCAAACATCAGAGTTGTCAAGCAAGTGCTGCAACTCGCCCTTGAGCGCAGCAATACATTGGTCATTAGCTCCGCCAGCAGTCTCACCAAGAATACCCTTCTTCTTATTCGCCTTGAGCCACTGGGTAGCAGCCTTGAGGCGCTCAGCACCAATGGTAGAGCTAACGCAATTCTCAGAGGTACCAGAGGAGTCGGAATCGAGGTACTGGTGCATCTCATAGATGATCTTGTTCTGAGGATCCTTCAGATCTTGCATAGCAGCGCCGTTGCCGCTGGAAACCCAGCTCCAGGCTCCAGTGTAGGCGTTACCCTCGACAAAGATGTATTGGGAGGTTGCGCCGGCCTTGCGGATGGCGTCGACGGCGGCTTGGTTGAGAGCAGCAACGACAGAGTTGTCCATGTCGTGGTACTCGTTGTTGGTATCAAAGATGACGAGCTTGTTGCTGGCGAAACGCTTGGCTACCTTTTGCCACCAGACACTAAAGTCAGAGCTCTTGATGATGTTGCCATTGAAGCGGCCGTAGTTGTGAGGGTCAATAACGGCGTAGTGGCCCCTGAGTGTGTTAGTGAAGTTACCTCGAGATGGGAAAGGGAGGTACTGACTTGCTGGTGATGTGGTTGACAGTGTCCTGGAGACCCTTGAAGTAAGCCTCATCAATGGCACCGGTAATACCACTGGGAGTCACTCGCTCCATGCGGAAACCGACACGGAAGGTGTTCATACCAGTGCTAGCGAGGGTCTATCATAGTCAGTACCACAGACAAGTTATAAGTCAAGATACTTACATCAATGGAGCTCGTGGTAGGCCAGATGTAGTCCTTGTTGAGAGTTCCAGGGAGGTTGCCCTCACCAAACTCACCACCAGACTCATTGGAACCAGTGAAGAGGAACTTGCCCTTGGCCCTCGTAGTATGAGGAGCAGCCAGAGCAAGGGAAGCGCCAGCACTTGCGAGAAGGAAATCTGTGAACCGCATGTTTGCTAGAAGGAGTGGATATTCGTTTCTTGTTTCAAATGATTGTAAGAGGATCGATCAACGAGCCATGCAGAGCAGAGCCAAGAAATGCAGGAAACATGGTGAGTTTATATACGCATTTCAGCTTCGGCCCAACTTGTGGTACTACGCATAGCTCCCTTCGTAGCATGTTTATTAAGTCGGGATGTGACAAGGACCAACCCAGACTGACTATTGATCCTCCGTGAGCCCATATAGGCATAGACTCGGTCGATTTGCACGATTCAATAGTTTCTCCAGATGAAGTGTAGAACATGACCCAGTTTGGTGGTAACTGATTTGCTGGTGTTCCCTGCTTGTTTGGCTGAAACATGAGCTAGGCCACCCTGATATTTCACTAACACGCCGCGTTCCCGGCACTGATTATAGTGAAGCAAGGAAAGTTGAGATGATATTCGTGGAGTAGAGTTGTATAGTATTTCTTGGCTGAACATTTCAAGACTAACGACAGAAACTTTCATACTCTATCGGAGCCACTTGACTCGTTTCTGAAAAAGGCTTCTTTTTCATTGTAGTCCTTCTGTTAAGGAGTAGAACGCATCAATGACGCAACTTGTCGTACAATTATTGAAAGGATCATCTCTTGTTGAAACATGCATCTTTATCTCGTTGGTGGGATTCGTTTTCCGTTCACAACGCCCATATTAAACCTCAGGTGAGGGAAGCACAGAGGTGCCGGTAGCCGTGTTGCACTGGGGTAGTCACGTGCTGCAAGTCTCGGACTAACCGATCGGAAAAACAACCCCCGGTTAGATCCGTCGCATGAAGCTTGGTGATGCCGGCCTGAAATTTCGAGGGAACGACATGTGCCAGCGATAATGCACGCGACACGGGTTCTTCTTAAGCGATCAGTGTGGAAGGGTATGTTAATTCCTATGCTGTGATGTTGTTGGGTGCTAATATTGCTCACAGGGCCGCACTTGGTACCGTAAGCCGACGACGGACTCGAATACCCTGACAATTCTAACATGCGATAGCCTACCCATTGTATGGCCCAAGTCTTCTAGCGATAAGGTGCCCCCTGTGCGAACACAGGCTCGATCGGCCACGATTCTGCCCAACTTTGTCGGTCTCAAGTTTGAGGTGCACAATGGAAAGGATTACCATGAGGTGACCATTACAGAAGATATGGTTGGACACAAGCTTGGCGAATTCTCACCGTAAGTCTCGGCCCAAGCCGAAAGATAGACATATTCTGACTGAGGATAGAACACGAAAGCCTAATATCTGGGACAAGAGGTAGTATATCAAATAGGGACTGGAATCTGGGTATACCCATGTACAAAAGACTACATGTAACATCACTAGAGCAATGATTTCAACGAAGGGATCCATTCGCATATTCAGGCGATCTATTGTAACCAGCTATGAATTTCCTGGTTTTCATATTTGATATCATGTACGGACCCAAATCCTTCCGTGAACGCCGAACCGAAACGCCTTGCAATCATGTAACCAAATCCGTACTCAGCGGTAGAACTCGCTACGCTTGACGTTAACACCGTACTCTCCAACAGCCATACCAAGATCCTCCATGGTCAGAACAGTCCTGTTCTGGCTACCGCCTTGTCCACCACCTCCGTAACCCGGTCGCTGGATACCCAGCGGTGCGCCCTTAGCTTGATCCTTGCTTCCAGGCTGACCAGTTGGTTGACCAGGGATAGGAAATCCGGCAGCTGCACCAAGAGACCCCATAGGATTATTGGTATTTGATGATGCGCGGATTCTGCTGTACTGGTATGCATCTGCGGCGATGTCCGCGATGAACTTCTGGGTTGCTAGGGCGAGGAGTCGCGCGAGGCGTGGATCGGTCTGGGGAGGTGGTGGAAGACCGGCCTTGGTCATGTAGTAGTGTGTGACTGCGTCGGGAATCTAGAGAGTGTTAGATGAGTTGAATTAGGAGTTCGTGGTGCGTACAATCGGCGCATAGTCATCCATCTTGTTCAGGAACTCCCGTAGCGAGACATCCTTGCGAGTTGGTAATCGAGGATCGGGAATCGCTGGAGCGGGCGCTTCATCAGCGGGAGCCTCTGGAGCAGGAGGCGTCTGCTCTGGCTTTTCGGGCGCATCACTAGCCATATTGAAAGATTTGATGATGCGATGTGGATTAAGATGTTGAAGATGAAGATGAAGTGATTGATGCTCGACGCGTTAAGAGGTAGAGTCACGTGATTCGATGTCATGGTCTAAGGAATCCATTGTTCGGCTTGCATGAGCCGCACAATGCCAAGAAGCTTAATGGAACTAGAGAAAGCCAACCAGGCACAATGAAATAAGCATAAACAGCATTTCGTAGTTTCTCGTGTTGTATTTCCCTGCCTAATTATTCATATGCCTCTTCGTTTCTTCATTGAATGGTGCCTTGAGCTCATTACAAATGACAGAAATAGCAGCATTCAATGCAAATAGACCACACTCTATCTTGACTTGGTACAGCACTGAAATCAACGATCCCTTTTCCCCAAAATCTCCAAGCCAAACGGCGACGCCATTGTAATTACCGCCTTTGTTGACCTCCCAAACCAACGCCGTGCATGCATCTCCAGAAGCTGGAGTTGTCGTGACCAAAAACTGTGGTCTTGTCTTGTCTTGCCTATTGGGCTACTTCATCGTTACAGTGTCAAAACGTATAAGACGTGTTTTTGAGAGCTTGGTGCTCTCTTTCGTACAGGTATCTTTGGTGTCTTGCTGATCGTTTAGACGGGGAGCTTGAACTTCTTGCCCTTCATGACCTTGGTGTAGTAGATGTAGAAGAAGTCGCTGTACAGAACGGTCTGGACGATACCAGCAACGATAGCGATGGTGTCGACCTTGTGGTTAGTCTCGGCGAAGTATCGGTAGATCCAGTTGGGGATGTAGAGAGCGCGGTAGCTGCCGAGAGCGAAGAGATAGTGGGTGGTGATTGTCTCGGCCTCGCCGGTGCGCTGAAGCATGAAGAGCTGGGGGAGAATAGCCACAGACTCGAGCCAGATGGAGAAGGCCCACAGAATCTCCGAGATGGTGTAGTGATAGGGGAAGACGATGGCGAGGACAGCAGCTCCCGCGAGGAGGTACTGGACTCGGAAGGTGTCGACATTAGGATCGTTGGTAGGCTTGTAGGCGTTGGTCATGAGGTAGATGATGTAACCTTGCGAGCCAAGGAACATGATCTTGAAGATGAAGTTGTAGATGCTATCGGTTTTGAAGAGATCTGGGACAGGTTAAAATGCGCTCCTAGGGTCTGGTAATGGCAGTCGTACCGAGATAGCGGGTGATGTAGACAAGCATGTAGAGTGTCTGCGACTTGAACGAGATACCCGAGCAGCTCTGAAGTCGATTAGTATAGCTGATCCACAGCGTCTGACAAGGGAGGACCAACGTTAAGCTGCACCATCTTGTGAAGCAAGATGAAAATGGAGCCGAGATGCGAGAAGTCCGCTGTGCTACAAGTTAGTAAATAGCTCAACGAAGCCGTCGATTCCGCATTGTCGAAAACGTACCAGCGACTCGGAAAACGTTCAAAGGCATGATTGCGGTGGTGTCGCAAAGCTAAGATAAGAAGTTTGAAGAAGTTGTGAGATAAAGTAGCTGCTGGAAGCGCAGCGAGTGGGAAGCGAGCGACAACCTGTCAAAGGCGGGTGAGTACAGATACAATGGAGGATCGTTCGGGACGAGGGTTGGATGGTGATGGCTCGAGGGATTGACAAGGGGAGCTTGGGAGAATCATGAATCTTGAAACTGAGCTGAGCTTTGGCTGAAAAAGGACACGACGCGATTGCAAGCTCATTGGGCCATCCAGCTACGTAATGTCTCGCATGTGTCGGGTTGAGCGCCACAGTATTTCAGCCACACTAGGGGGAAAGAAAACTCAGGACCTCGATCCTAAATGACAAGAAGACTTAGGTAACTTGGTCTAAGTTTAGTAAGAGTTTAGAATAGATTTAGGATAACTTTTGATGAGTTTATTTTAACATCCCATGTCAAAGTTTGATGATGTTTTCTTGCTCCCCAAGGCCACAGCTCAGGGGTGTGTGGTTGTTATCATGAAGTTGTAAGTGAAGTAGATAGCATGAACCATGGTCCAGATAACGACATCATGAGAAACAGGCTTATACAACCCACTCCTGAATCGTTCCTCATATCGTAGACATCATTTAATCATTGAAACATCCAAAGGGAGGCCAGAAAATTTAGGATCGTGACCCTAAGTGATGAAGAGACTTAGACAATTTAGCCTAAGTTTAGGGGACTCTTTACTGAGTTTATTTTGGCATCCTCTCCTAAAGTTCCAAGCAAACACCAACTGATTCAAGCACAGATATCACATCACGATGGCTCCGCTTGTTTTTTTTTTCTTTATGTACGGTTGCAGTATATTTACACTAAACTAACTGCGGGGTTCTTATGTGAGTTTTCGTTATGTGAGTTTTCGTTGTTGCAGAACACGCAAGATGATCGAGGGCGCAGGTGCCGTTCGCCACCCAAGCAAAGTAAATCCACCAAACATGCCTGGCCTATCCCAAGGCAGCAATACACGATACTTTCTTTAGCATCCGACATACGCATATAGTACTTTCATCCATCGCAAAACCTCTAACATCCGGTTCGTACAAACTTTGTAATCCATCTTGAAGCAGAGCAAATCGTAAATGGCAACCCATGAGCTCCCACCATCCTCCTCAACTACAACTGCAACCAGCTATTCCAGCTGCGAAGTGCTCGGAACGCAGGCGGAGAACACGAGCTCCGTCATAACATAATGACTCGATAGTCATCATCACCTCCAAATCTCAGCTTTCGCAGGCTGAAGATACTCCCGTGGCAAACCGAGCCGTAAGGTGTATCACAGACCATGCGCGGACAGGACAGAGTCTTCTACCCCTGCCCCCAAAAGACATGCCCAAGATCATTGGGCAAGGTCAATTGGCATATTCTGTTTTCGTTTCGTTTTCATCATTTTTTTCTCTTTTTTCTCTCTCTTTTTACTCGAAGACTGGTTCGGCTTTTATTTCTCGAGCCACTTCAAAACACCTGGCGAGAGGTATCTGAGGTGTCAACGAACAGCAGGGCGGTACCTGGAATGTTCGAAGGACCGCAGATCGTAGTGCTCTCTGTGTTGGACTGCCCCTACAGAGAGCTATGAAGTTTCCTCAAGCGTTGAAGGTAGTTTTGAGAAGCGGCTCAAGTAAAAGACCACAGTTGATGCTACCTGCGATGCAGAGCATACCGCACAACTCATCGGAACCAGGTCCTGCTTAATCCAACATGAGTGATCATATGAAATGTTCATGACCAGAAATATTGGGACTCACTCACAACTCACAGGCCTTGGGTCACTCTCTGAAAGTGACCCAGGTCCTTAGAGCTGTGGTGAGATAACTTAACCGGCTATGACAGCCAGTCTTGGGGTATCATAAAGAAATGAAGGAACTGATGACGCCGGTTTGCCGCCAACCCGTTTCCATGTTTTGTGTTTGTTATCCCCGAGGGATATTGTGTTTTTATGTTGTTTTTGGTCGCCGTTGAAACAACACCAGGATCCTCTCAGTTCAACCCGACCCCCTCAGGGGCTAGATCACTACTCAGTTGAGTCCCCTGATGACGTCCCGTGCCAGTATTCTTAGTCGTAGTCGCAGTATCGGTCGTGACAGTGGATCAAGTGCTCAGTAGCTGTATTCTCCCGCAGGGTCTCAAAGCCTCCGGCGTACTCACTCGTCCGCTCTCGAAGCTTCACGCAGCCATGCAGAAGCCAGCAGATGGCACTGACCGCACTATCAGTCCCGACAAGAGTTGAAGTATCAGTCGCAGCAATGCAGCGAGCAGTGCCTGGTACGTCAACTCTCGGCCTCCTCATCCCTTCACAGGCTTCAACCACCTGGTGGGAGAACTTGAACGATGTTCAACTCTTCCATGGCATGATGAAGAACCTTCTCCGTACTCTGCCCCCCGAGTGCCAACCTGCCACTCATGAGTTTTGGCTAGGTCATCCTGAGGTGACTTGAGCTGCGTGACTTTTGTTTGTGCCAAGAGCAATACTCCCGACAGAACAATAGAATATTGGCTTGTCGCTTTTTCTTGTGTTTTAATCTTTTGTTTTGATTTTCTTTCTTTTCGTTTTCTTTTTCTCTCCCTCGGCGTCTCTTTTCGAATATGGAACCCGGCAAGTGGACTAACAAGAGGGAGGATGATTAGTCGACGGTGTAAGTGTTCTGTACGATTCGTCGTTTACTGGCAAAGTAGATAAACTTGTTGGGACAAAGTCCCTGTCGATATAAGGCGTCTGAAATATAAAAGATTCTCCGGGAAAAAACATGATACGGCCCCATCCTCTCAAAGGGGGGACGGCATATGCAAATGTGCAGAGATCGATAACTCGTAGCTCATGACATGTGGAGCGAATAGATTAGAGCCGTAGCCCGTACTGTATGCGTACCAAGCGGTATGGCGTATTACATGAATGTATTACATGAGTGAATATGTATGAATGAAGGAATGAAAGAAGTGAAGAAAGTCGATAACAAACACGACATCAAAACATGCGTGAGGAGAAGAAAAGAACCATCTTCCAAGGGGGAGCATCTCGTCCTTATATAGACAAAGGAACAGTCTTCTCAACTCAAATTCAGGGTCGAAACCCCCGGTCTACGTGTCCAAACACTTTTTGTTATTGTGAGTTTGAAGTTTGAATCGTGAGTTTCGAGGTAGTCACGTAATGTGAGTGTCAAGGACTTGCCCCGAGAAAGCATAACCAGAGTCAATACGAGTCTGTGAAGGTTTATGAACAATCAAGCTTCAACAGAGAAGCTTGACGGCGACCTGTATGCACCATCCAGGTTCATAACAAAAGTCATATCTTCTGTGGACAATAAACTTTTCTTCATTGTCTCAAAGAGCACCGAGAGCGGAGTGCCGTATCATAGAAGCTTTGAACTCTTTTCTTCGTGACTTTGAATTGAGCTTATAGAAAACAACCTGTAACGAGAGAGAACGAACAAAGCTCTGGCTAAGTTCAAGCAGAGTAACCTGATTCCTGCTCTAATTCCACTGCTTTGATTTACACAACCCTGAAGCTAATGGATCTCGCTTTTGTATGAGCGAGAGCGAATCCTGAGTATGAAAGGTTGTCTTTCGATCCCGTAGACGATGCTCGTACTTAGGAGGTATCAAAGTCTATTTAGACATCCCGCACATGTATAAGAAAAGCCCTCGAAAATAACGTCTTACATCTCAAAAATACCTACTCCAATGTCATTATCCCCAGAGAAATCTACAGACGTGTATTCGTAGCAAGCTAAGTTCGAGAATGACCATAGCATGTGATCATGCCATGAAATTACCCCTCCAAAATCGTATTATCTGCATGAGGCGCAACCGGAGCCGCAAGATATGATGACACCCGGTCAAGAGAGCAACTATACATGGAAGAAAGTGGCGACCACTTGAGATTCCGAAAGAATCAAAAAGATCAAGCCATGGCGTGTTAGAGGCACAGAGGCGCCACAGGTTTGGCCAAATCAAGAAGGCAGAGAGCCATAATGATCAGTCTATCATAGCCCCAGGTTCTATAAATAACGGAGAATTTCTCGGCTGGCTTCACCACTCTCCTGATTTTTGTTAGGCCCCCATAGCATAAAATCCTCCAAAGCTTTGTGGTTACCAATGAGTAATCGGTCCATAGGTCTACTAGGTAAATGGCTTGAAGTAATTCAAGCGGCTGACGGCGAGACACTGGAGACCTTATCACAGATAAAAGCTTAGCAACTTGGTTGCTACGAACAACTCATCGCTTGTTGACTCTAGGGGAACTCGATTTATAGATGAAGGCAATACAATTAGTTGCAATGGGTTAATCGAGTACCATGTATTACGCTTGAAGTGATGTCTGCGCTTGATCTTATAGGACTTCCGGAGCTGTTGCAATGACAACCAGGAGACACTTGTTCCAAGCATGAAGCATTCAAGAGCCACACGAAATGATGTAATACTGCAAAAAAATATTTGGATAGAGTTCTAAATTGTTCTCGAGTTGCATTGACATACCTGCAGGTTGCCCTGATAATCGACACAGGAACAAAGACACCACAGATCAAACATCACGAATAAAGCACACGATGCACAGCTCACCAACTCTTGCTATCTTATGTTGCCTGTTTCTCAGGCGTATAACAAATGACTGCTGTTCACTCATGTCTCTTTCACGACCGCTCTGGTCTGGAACAAAGACGAGGTCAATCTTCTCCTAGGCAGCTTTGTCGAGATGTATATGTTCGGCTCCCTTTGGACTCGATTGTATGAACATCCATTGATGCCTTGAAAGTTCATTGTATGATCGAAAATCAAGCATAATGTTCATTATCGAACCTATTTTGACCATATAATGCAGCATGCTACAGATAAGTCGATCTCAACCCAAGCATCGTCGCTCACTACCAGTCAACATAATATCCCAGGAGTCCCCAACCATAAACCTCGACTAGATGTCTTCCAGTCCGCACAACTTACATCCAGACACAGAAACAATAATTGAACTCTTGGATAAGGAGCCCATCAGAATGTTTACACTCAACTGCATTCCGCCCGAGGACCCCCCTGGAGGAACGCCCTTACCCATACTCTGGCGATGTCACAGATGCGAGCAGGAATACAAGGTCTCCGTCGCAAGCCGCTGTATTAATTGTCCTTCATACAACAGTAACCCTCCCTACAAGTACCTCTCAGGCGAAAGCTCAGACGGCGGACCTACCAGAAAGTATCAACCGTCTCCCCTCTCAGGCAATGACGATAGCAGATCTACTACAGACACTGAAAAGTCCCCCAAACACCGTAAATACTCAAAACGTCCTTCCCTGGAGCTATATAACTACGACTACGAGTTCTGGGTTCGATACAACGACTGGAAGCGCTTTCGCTCAGAGTACGAAACTAGACCTGAGATTTGGGAGAACCGCATCAAGCGCAGCTTCGATGGCCTGGATAGCGTACAGGGCCGAGCAAAGAGATACAAATTCGAAGTCGAATCACGCACTTACCTTACGGAGGAAAGGCTGCAGCGCATGCTTGAAAGACGGCAGAACTGCGAAATAGACTGCAACTATCCCAGTCAGTGCCATACAGAACGCTATGGAGCACTTATGAAGAGTTCTGAGAAGGTCGCAGGAGGCACGTTCCACCCCACGAACTATGATGATGAGGATGATGAAATGCCAGGTAAGTTGCCCCTTTGTGAGCTTATGCCGCAGTTCGATCAGGAGATAACAAGTCCTGAAGACGTTGAGGATGATGAGGATGAGATATTCGCGGCGTACAAGAGGGATGTTGATGCCTGGTATGCTTCAACTCTGGCGAAGACGAGCTAAAGAAAACAAGAAAAACATTGAGGCGTGATGAATAGAAGAGAAATGATTTGATGTTAATTAGGGTACCATAATAAACTGGTTTAAAGCTGTACTACAATATCCTAAACTTATCTGAGTATTTTTGTTACTGAGGACAAAGGTCTTAAGTCTTCTTGCCTCCCCTCGGCTAACATGGAACAGATATTCAGGGTTGTCAAGATGAGATAAAGAATAGGATAGCAAAGATCATAGATGTAATGGGGAACTGTTTCGAGTGAGCGGACAATAATAGATAAACATCATTCGAATGGATGCGATAGCTTCATTAATCCACATTCCTAACACAGATAGATCATAACAAACCACACTCATTTCAACATTGAACTTTCGATGACTAACCAGGAACTCGTATTTCCGTGTCTACCTAATCCAGTCCATCAGCACAGCGGTTCCGTGTCGCATCTCATACCAGACCAGACCAGACACCAAGGTGAAAACACAACTGTTGTACACAGCTCGCGCAAGTCAAACAGCACAGGGTATTTCGTCATAACGTGAACCCTCTCGTCATCGGGTATCGGCTTCTAGAGCCGACCCCGAGAGCTCGTCGTGTGCCTATTGAAAGCGCAGGCGTCCTCAGCTATCCAAGCTGTGGTCGTGCGGACGTCCGCTCATATCTCGACGCGACGCCCCCATTGAATTCGAATTCAAGCATTTCTGCATTAACATCCCATATACCGGTTTACTGCAAGTCCCAAAGAATAAAAGCAAAATAGAGCCTTAAACGATACGTCTTTAGCCTTCAAGTGCCTTGGCCTTCTTCTTCTGCTCGACCTTGAGCAGCAGAGCGCGGTTGATGTGTGGCAGGACACCACCGTAGGCGATTGTTGCACGGATCAGAGTGTCGAGCTCTTCGTCACCACGAATGGCAAGCTGGAGGTGGCGGGGTGTGATACGCTTCACCTTGAGATCCTTTGCAGCGTTCTGTGATGAAATGTTAGCGTTAATCCCAGGCAACAACATGACTCATAAACTCACGCCAGCCAACTCGAGGACTTCGGCAGTCAGGTACTCCAGAACAGCTGTAACGTACACGGCAGCCTTGGCTCCCACACGCATCTTCTGTTGGGTGTTCTGCTTGAGGAAACGCTTGACACGACCGCAGGGGAACTGGAAAATATCACGTCAGTACGAGTTGAAATGAAACCAGTAACCCTTGATAGAAGTATTTTCCGAGCCGTCTTTGTTTGCGCATTCCGTCATGTCCCGTTTCAACCCCAACATGCATACAAACAAGGTCAACGACCGCCCCAGAATATCGGTGACCAGTTGCCGAACTGTCGCATCAGCTCAAACGCGCAGCGAGGGCCAAATGCAGGATGCGCTGTTAATTTGAAAAGATTTTCTCGTCGTGCGGAGATGCTCGACGCGTCGGGAACGGATCGTGAAACTTGAGATATGTGGGATGCGGGACATGGAATATGCGCAAATCGGTCGACAAAGCAAGCCCAACCTCCTCTTCTACCTCTCAAGATGAGACTCACCTGAAGGCCAGCACGAGCGGAGTGGCTCTGCTGCTTCTTGGTGCCCTCAGCAGCGCTCGTCTTGCCGCCGGAGCTCTTTCCGCCAGAGGACTTTCCCTTTCCACCAGGCATTGTCGATATGATCGCGTTAAAAAAGTCGTAAGATAAAAGTATCAAAAATTTGGGGATGAATGAATACGGGTTCGAACGCGGTAGCCGATCGGTCGAAATGACGATTGATGTTGTTGATGCGAAAAACGCGGGATCGAGAGTTCGTAGTGGCAGAAATTTAGCGGGCTGCGGTGCGGTGCTGATGTTGTTTCTTCAGGCAGGCTCTGGCGAAGGGCGAGCTTGCGTGAGATGCGGTGCGGGATTGGATGGTACAGAGGTACATGCCTCAGGTAGGTAGCTTCTGGCTGCTGGAAGCTTAATTGCTCATTGCACTTGCCGATGAAGAGGCGCTTCTGATTGGCTGAGTGTCCCGAGATAAACCCGGCCATGAAGCTGGGCCAGCAAAGGCTGTGTGAGAAGAGGTCCTTGGTTAGGGATCACCAAAATAGGGTTTATGGTGCTGCAAAGTCCTCAAAATGGGTAAATATAGATCAAAGAAAGGTAGCATGTTCAAGAAAGACTTCTTTCAAGCTCCTAGAGGTGTTGGCGGAGGAGCTGTGTTGATACTTACTTGGCTCATCTCATCTTTGTTTGCTGTCATGCTTGGAACGGGTTGCCGCATATTCACAGCTTTGTCTCACCCGGAGATTGTTGAATGCCATAAAGATGATACAGCATGTACTGGCATAGCTGCTGGTACAGAGGCGGTATCTTTTCGGTTTCTGACAAGTCAGGGCATCTTGTTAGACACTTGATGAGATGTCGTTGTGTATTGCACAGTTGAAACCCAGGCTCGGTTTGGAGTTGATCATGTCCCGCTGTGGCTGAAGTGTGGCTGATCTCACTCACGTTAGCCGAGCATTTACCTGACTTACAACCACCTCGACCTCACCAGGAAATACCTTATAAGTTGAGATTGTTTTCTAAATAGAACTGGAAGTCGATCCAACTGAATCAAATTACTCGGGTAAGTTGACTGCATGATGGTATGATAGAGCCCTTCAATCTTAGCATATTATCTGACACTCCCGTCTTCCACACGTGTCCAAGGCATCAAGTCTTTGGGCACATTCTGCTTCCGCAAAAATTGACCTATGCTCGCAGTGAATCACAACCGAGATTCTTCTAAGGCTTTGGCGCTTGACTCTTGGATTCTCTCCCGAGAGCTTCGAATTGCAACAATCGCCATTGATCATCGTCGGTTCCTTCTCAGTCTGCAACAGCCTTCACCATGAGTGTGCGTTCCACATTCAGGAGAGGAGGAAGGATGGCCTTCCTTCCTCCGTGATGTTTTCACCTTCCCCCTTTATCGAAAGAGAAAAAATTCATACTTTTCTCTCAAACTCCTGCTCGCCAACCTTTTCACTGCATCAAGTCCCCAATTCACTCTTCAAAAATCCGAGGGAGCCAGAAGCCCTTACATGTTCAACATGGCCACTGCTACAAGGGTTCACCACTTACCCCCGGAGATCCTCGGCAATGTCATGTCGTTTCTCCCACAAGCTGATCTAAAGAATATGCGACTCATCGACCACAGGTTTTCGCCATTGGCCACACGACAGCTATTTCGCCGCACTCGATTACTAGCCCGAGCCAAAGACGACAATGACCCTCATCGTTTCATACAGCTCGCCAAGTCTGAGTTGAGTGGATTTGTACGCGAAGTCAGCTGTGATGTTTCCAGCATAGTACACAATGGATTTTACTATGTGGAAAAGAAGAATCTCGAGCCACTTCCTGTCTTTTGGGATGCGTTGCCGCTTCTCGCCCGTTTCCGAAATATTCAAACTCTCCATTTGTGTTTCGACGCCAACCTCGAACTACACGATCATGGGGGCTCCAGCGAATTCAGGAAGAGGGTGATGAAGACTGTTTTTTGCATTCTGACAGGAACCTTCGATAAGGAGGTGCCAAAAACTAACACCGAGGCACTTTCCCGTGCTACAATTGAGATACCACACCCAGGTGATCTATCACCTCCGATGACTCTACCTACTCTCATAATTTCCAATCTGGGAGATTATCATGATCCGGAACTCTCGAGTATGCCTGAATTCAAGGCCGTCCTGAGTAGGATCAAGGCCTTAAGGCTTGACATAGCGCAACACAAAGGACGGACTATGAGGCACTATGAGGAGACAACTGCAGTCCCAAATCAATGCCAGGAAGCATTTACTCAGCTGCCTCTTACTTGGCTTTCCTCGACGGTCGGTGCCAATCTACAAGCCCTCTCGCTACATTACCAGTCATATTGGGGCTGGTTCCCTAACATTGATATTCGTCAAATCGGTGGCGGGAACGGAATGCCCAAGCTCAGAAGCCTTGCTTTGGGGCGTTTCGTCTTCAGTCATCAACGTGAGGTGAGCTGGATTACTTCTTTGGATCTTGAGGAACTTTTTCTCGAAGGTTGCGCCGTCCTAGCCAAACATGTGGGCCATCCGTCTACACAGAAGGGCTTATGGAATGATGGCCACAATTCACCTGAAATGACCGAGATTGATGAAGAGGCAGAGAGTACTCATTTGTGTTGGCATGAGATCATTCGGCAAATTCGCACCTCGATGCTGAACCTGAAACGATTTTGCACCGTCACCCAACCGGACCTTTCGTACCATTTTCATCATTTTAGAGAAATCAACAGTCATCTCGATCCCGAGGCCTCGGCAGAAGAGCATATCGAACATAATTTGGCCCTTTATAGAGAATTTGCAGACCTCAGCAAAAAGGACAGCCGGTCTTCCAACACGGCGTTTCAGCACTTTACATGTGCCACGTCGCCCAAGCTATGCCTTGGATCAGATGTGATCCATTGCTCCCAGTCCGGTTGTTCTGTGGACTTTGATGTACACTGTTCCACTTCGAAATACGTTTCGCACTATCCCACGTACATGGAGCAGGCGTCATATAAGTCGGATCTCTTTGCCGAGGAAGCTGACCCTGAACTCCGTGACATGAACGATTTGGCGGCGATCGAGGTACTTATACTATATTTTGTGTTGTCCAAAAAAAGGGAAAAGTTGCATACGATCGCTGAAAAGCTGAGGCTAACCCCGAAGATGGGGATACATGACACGAAAGAATACATGAGACACGTACTTCGCCCTCTCCTTACATCAGAAGAACAACTTCCCCTCGACGTTGCCTTGAATTATTCGGTCAGTGAATAAGTCCTTGCAATATGTTACCTCAGAAAACACACAGACGAAGCGATCATTGCGGGACAAGCCAGGAGCCAAGTAGGGGAACTCTTATGTTATTTATTTGTGCTGTCGCTGACATGTATTCGGTAATGATGGAAATAGGCCTGTGCAGGCCAAGGCGAGGATGAAATCAAATCTGAGAGAAGAGACATGTCAAGAGAACATGTCTGATACCACCGACGCGAGAATACATTAGTTATATATGGCGTTTAGATTCTGTCTAATTTGTCAACTACTCTTTACAATTCTCGTTGCGCTACATGGGAAAATGTCTTAATAACGATCATGTTTATTTTGGAGGGGAGGGGGAAAGGGGGGACATTTCAACAGTATTAGAGACATGGAAATATGCCAGAGGGCAATGAATTAAATGTCTGTCATACGCGCAGTTTGCACATATGTTAGTAAAAGTGATAGCAAAAGTCGAAGCAGAATGCTGGTGCCCAAGACAATTCGCATTTGCTTGTTGCGTCACGTCTCTTGAACACTAGAATGCAAATAGAAAAAACTTCCAGTTACGGCCAAATCTGCGGTGATCGATCAATATGTTTAAGTGAATTTCGGAATTTATGATCCCAGTCCACTGAGTGTAAACGATTGAAGCTATAGAGTGGAGTTAAATGGGTAGCGAAGATGGCGTGAAGGGATGTAAGGACAGACTTGGAAAACTATTGCGCTCTAGAGAAAGGAAATGAGTTCACGAAATCTCATACAGGCAATATTGAGGGTTTCGTGATAATTTTCCTGACAGCAGTACTAAACCTGGTTATCTACCCGGTCACGAGGATTCCATCGTGTCTGTCACGAGGAAGCGAGAATACCTACCTGTGAGGCGGTCCAGTCCCTTGAGAAAGGGTGAAGCTCCGACACCTGGCTTATCACTGAGGCACTGCTTTCTATTGCCAAATGAACTTCTATTCCCAATCTGAAGCTTCAAACCCTCGTTATTGGACCAGTGTCAACTGGGCATGAACGCATAGTGTCGCTTAATGAATAGATGATGTATCATATCGAACGAAAGCCCTAGCGAACATTTTACAATTCCAGCAAAGGAATTATTCTTATATCATACAATTGAACCCAAAGTTCCCATCGTGGGATGTATGTACATTCGGCCTGTGTGTCAAGAAATGCCAGTTTCATCATCATCATCTTCTTCTTCTTCTTCTCCCACACTCATATGCATTGCCGATTCCATTCAGAAGGAACTAACCTATTGAACCGACATCTTCAGTCTTTACTTTCACAAAGGGGCATAGATCCAGTAATAACTCTCAACGGTACTCCTTCTATTCTTCTTCCGAATGACTATGGACGAGGTCACTCATATATGCTTCTCAAAGAGCGAATGATAAGACACCCATGATTGAGGAAGTTTCTACTCTTGTCATTTGTCAGATTGTCTCTTTGTATTTCAAGGGCCTTTCGCAATTATTTTCAAGTAACATTTAATTCAATCCTAGTCTTTGTTGAAAGACACCTGTACTGTCTTTGCTCTAATTTCTAAGAATTCCTCAATAAATCTGGTAGATTACTCGAGAAGAGTCTATATTTCCGACGACAACTCCATGTTGAAAGTCATACGATTCAAAGAGTAGCAAGGTAAGCGCTATGTTCGAATCAATGTATCTTATCAGGGAGAAATAGATAAAGTGAAGGGAACTCAAATGTTGCGGTTGTCGGTTGTCGAATAAGGATGGAAGACTGGGGAGGAAGAAGAATGGCTGTGTTCCACACATCATCTTCCTAGTTCAAGGATTCTTTACATATATGTGTTCCGCTGGAAATAGAGGATTTGATGATAAAATCGTGTCAGAACATCACCAAGGTTTTTGACGCCGTGTATGGCCACTTGAGGTCAGTCAATATCTTAAACAACAAGTCAATCGGGTAGCTTTTAAAGGGCCAGTTGATTGTTATGTTTATCTCACGAAAGAGTGTAAGTTTAAGTGGAATGTGATTTGACTACTGTATCTTGAAGCTGAGTGGCTAGGTAGTCATCCGAATTCATCACCCCTGACTGCGACCCCTAAGTAGCCATTGCCATTCCATCCTACATCCCGAGAATTTGGGTAAACGAACTACACATTATTTCTTGACGTATAATTTGGGGTAGGTTCTCTGTTCCTGTGCTGGTTTTCGGCCCAGTGTTCAGTCTTCATGAGGTCCGATTCGGGATGAACTCCAAAATGGTCGGCATGTCGATCTATGCATAGGTCTTGCCTCCGAGGAGACACTTGGGAGCATAGCCACGAGAAAAGTACAGTCGGGCGTAGGCGTTGAGGTGACTGGTAACATTCTTGAGCTAATGTTCGGCTCATAATGGTGCTCATCTTAGTCCACTTGGTGTGGAAGAGCTTGTTATATGCGTCACGGAATTTGTCGCTGAATCAGGTCGCCGACATCTAGATTCTTATAATGAGCTGTAGAACGGACACTGAGGTGCTCGCTATCTTGGCTTTACAGCCCATTTCGTTCAATTTTACTCGTCCTCTCGTTGTGCATCGTGGATGGTATAGTATCCGTGTTCCCCATAGTACTCGATATGGATGCCATAGCAGCCTCAAAGACTTCACCAAGATATGCACATCCGCTCGCAAGCATCTTAGCTTCCTTGATGCTTTCTAACTCAAATGAAGTTGTGTGAGTCGCAGGAGTCATAGAGATGCGAAATCTCGTCGATTGATGGGGTAATGGGAATACCTTCAAGGCCTACATGTCTTCATGCAGCACTCATCGTGTTTCCTTGGGATGTACATCTGGTCGCTTAGGGTCCTTGTCTACCTCGGACGGGCTCGCTTCGAGGTTATCTGATCCGTCTTGGTCATCTTTTAAATGCCTGTTGCGATGTTCTCATATCGGATGTTCTTGTAGAGTCTGCTGAGCCCTGCCCGTCTTTGGAAAGGGTAAGATCTCGCTCAGGAGTCCTGGCGGTGTTTGACTCGGTGTTAGGATACAGGGTGAGATATCGCCAAAGCGAAGCTGGGTGAAGAAGAATGACCTCAATCCTGGTTGTAAGGTGGTACTGTGCAAGGGGAAGAAAACAAGACATAGATAGCCGCGGTCGTTATCCAACGCTGGTCCTTAGGGGTGACAGAGAAGATGATCACCACGCAAACTTCTGGTTATATACTTCGGTGATAAAACAACATGTCCAAAGTCAACTTTCTAAAATCTAACAAAGCCTTTTGATTATTTACGATAGAGGTCCCTAAGTCTTCCTGCCTGCCCTAGGCATTTAAGCACATAAAAACATTGTTGAGCCTAGTGATTGGTTCGTAGCTGAAGCATCACAGCTCACTCGACCTGTGAAAGTAAAGGGAGTATCTC
The DNA here is from genome assembly GCA_013395995.1 of Fusarium pseudoanthophilum. NCBI lineage: Eukaryota > Fungi > Ascomycota > Sordariomycetes > Hypocreales > Nectriaceae > Fusarium > Fusarium pseudoanthophilum. The sequence goes on from JAAOAR010000161.1 coordinate 19,291, forward strand.
GATGTCCATCCGAATCTCATTACATGAGAAATATCATCGGGTGAGAATGAGGGTAAGGACGACGACGTGCAGACGGTACTTACTGACTTAGTCAGATCATGCCACTTTGGGAATGATTTCCACGGTACTGTAGATCTAGCGTCAGATCCTGTGTCGCGTTGGTGCCTGACCTTGCCTCATCTCCCCATTCACTAAGACCAAATCCTCTGGTCCTTAGGATGAGCAGTGGCAAGTGTCATTGTGGCGATAATATCATGGAAGAAAGCCGTGAGGCTCATCTCATGGCGAAAAGGGAAATGGGGCGTTGCAGCGGCTGACGCCGATCCCCCACTAGGCTTGAATGATGAAACATTCACTTCTGGTTGGTGACTTGTAACATGGGATCAAGACATCAATCAATCCTGAACCTGCTGGAAGTCTCGGGCTATGAGACATCACAACGTCGTAACTGGGCCAACTTGCAATCTGTGGGCGTAGCCAAAGACGTCTCATGACCGTATTTACTCTTGTGCATCATGTTTCAATAAGACACGTGCTCTTACAAAGTGGTGGGCAACAAAAAGGTTGGACAACCCCATAATCATGACTTCAAAGCAGGGTAGACAGGAATCAAGCTTCATCTACAAGAATATTGCACATCTTATGCCGCATGGATATCATATATGCTTACCTTAGATCGGTTCACAAAGGATGCCGCCGCGTGTTTGCGCGGACAGACCAACAGAGAACAGACCCGGGGAAAAGATCCGTCTGCCGGAGCTTCTAGAGCATTTTCACGAGGGTTCGTTCATCTTAAAAAAAAGAGAGTTCAGGGGTGTCGACTGTCGGCCGCGTGATCTATGAGCCGCCATCTCCGGGGGAATGGACAACCGAGCGACGGCGAGATGAGGCTAAGCTGGGATGCCTTGGGAAGAAAAAGACCCTCTGTTTTTTTGTGTGTAGGGGACAGCGGCGAGGCGAAATAGGATGCGCTAGTGAGGCTTCTCGAATTTGACAGGCGAGCAAGAGAAGAAAGGAGATGAGGGGCCAAGCGATGAATACCGTCTGTGGTGACATGCTTTGTTGACCATTCGTTGCTTGCAGATGAAGTAGGTCTGCAACATACACGAGCTTCATTTGAAGTGTGATCCACCCAAGTTCGATATAAACTATACGACAGACCAATACAAAAGGCAAACTCAACTGGAAAAAAGGTCTGAGAACAAGCTCATTCTCTTGCTCTTGGTCATAGACTCAGCCCCTCCAGCTAATCAACGCTCAATTTCCAGGGACCCGGGTCCCCTCGCTCGTCTCCTGTACCGTACCAGGGCTTACGGACATGGGACACGAACGACGACCCAAAGACTGGGGAGTCCCCTGAGATCAGGCTGGGCCCCTGATATCGGCCCAGGTGGGCGGGTTAGGATGACCCTGGCCTCGTCATGGGCATTGGGAACGAACAAAGAGGGGCAGAGTTTTGGAAAATGGCAGAAGCACTGTAGAAGTAAAAGGGGGTTCAGGAAATATTATCACCTCTTTCTTCGGTTTGTTTGTCGTGAAAGAATGGGCTTGTGTCTTGTGTCATGTGTCTTGTCTTGTGGGCAATGACGTGTATAAATGGGAATTATGAGGATTGGCGTCTCCCAGGTGATGCATATTTTCTTTTTCCTCCCTCTCTGCGGGCTCTGTTTGTTTTTGCCAAAAGTTTATTATTCATTAGAAAGTCTTACATACTTTTTGTACTCCACTACTTGATTGGCTTCCCGTCCGACGGGCCGCTCGCATGTACCGCCCATAGACGAGGAGACAGAGAGTCCTGCTAGTTAATGTGAAAGTCAAAAAAAGAAAAGCAGCTTTTGGCTTGCAGTAGAGATAAGTCAGGTGCTGTTATGCATACGCTCGGATAAAAGGCAAAAAAGTTATGGACATTTGATGGCCAAAGTGTCTGTCAATAAACAAGCGGTAGACGATAGCGCGTACTAATGAGAAAAGCAGGGCAGCAGACAGGGTCAGGAAAAGAGCCGCAGCAGCATCATTGCACGTGGCTTTGACGATGAAGAAAAACCTAGAATAGAGTGGTCGAATTTCCGCATGAACATGCCATTCTAATTGAGGCATCTCAAATCTCCCTTGGCAACCCCTGGAAACACGGTGCAAGCAGAGAGAGGGAGAGAGGGAGTGAGAGAGAGACATGCCATGTCACCTCGTCTCTGTCTCTTCTGTCTTGTCTGTCTGTCTCTTGTGTGATGGAGAGTGACTTGACTGTGTGAGGGAGGTGATTACGCTGCATGAGCTAGGTATAGCTAACGACAACGTTAGGTTAGCATCATCCGGGGAGCTTCACTGAGCAAGCCGGCCGGGTGTGTCATAAAGGAGGAGCTAAAGATACGATGCGAGATGGAGGATGGAGCAGAATCATTACAAGATGAGACGCCAGTTAGATACGATACCCAGCCAAGATTTTCCGCCGGTAATGACTATCGATCTGCGGGACTGACTTGTCTCGTCTCTGTGAGTGTTACAGTTGGATGCCTCTGACTGACAATGTCAATCTCATCTCGACTCTTTTCTCACACCATCCATTGCATCCATCCCCTATTTCCCTTGGGTAATGAAAGTATTGGAACAGTGCTACCCAACAAGCTGAAAGGATCAGAGGTTGTGCTTCATAGCCTACCTCATCCGTGCATTATATCCTATCCTAACCTAGGTATGCTGAACTGTGACCCCAACTGAGTCAATTGCAGGTTCATGCATCACATCGAGTCAGGTCTTGACTGAGAGTCATTTGCTTGATACCCAACTGAGCTGGATGAAAAAATGCGACACGCAGGCAGGCTTGAGCTCGTAACCTATAGGTGCAGTAGTATACCTCTAAAGAATTAGCTGGTGTTACCTGGCGATGCACGTAATACCAGATCTGAATGCATAGCGGTATGCACAACATAAAAAGTCGCTCCAACATTTTTGGCTAGACATAAACATCCAATCCATATGTACGTCTCTTGTCGATGTCCACAGACACAAAGCAAGCTTCCACCACAATTGGGCGTGCCCAATAACATGCGGTCCACTGAACCCTGAGCTAAGAGATACCGGTGTCGGGATGACGTTGCTCGCACTGTTGGAACATCTGCCACAGTTGGACTTCCAGGGATAGAGCATCTGATTTGCTTCTCTACGACCATCACGGGGTGTCATTCTGCAGCCTTTCCACAAAAGCATCAGCATCAAACATCCAATACCGTCAGCCTCTTGTACTATCAGCTTTTCAAGAGGCTGACGGCGTATCTCAAATCAAGGCCGACCTAGTTAAAGTGGTGGCTTGACGAAAGCCGGTCAGCCTCCCCTCGTTCCCGGGCTCAATCACTTAATTTTTTTTTCACGAAGCCCCCACCATGAGCTAAGAATTTAGAAGTGCATTTCGATCTAACTTATGTAGAGTAAGTGTAGTAGGGGAAAAAAAAAGAAAGGCTAATATTAGACACGGTACTGTTTAAAAGTGGCAGGGCTTTCATTAACGGTCAAGTTAACCGGTATTGCTAGCGAATTAGATACTACCCAAATAAGTTGGAGTCGTTGAATGAATGAATGATACCCGACAATTAGTGAATGGATGGATCTTGAACAATGGAATGGTAAATCTCAAGGGCCACCTCATGCATGCCCTGGGGTCCCAGAACAACCCCCCTTGATGAGCATCTCAGGGGATGGGCATGCTGGGGGTTCCACAGTGGACTTCTGACAGCTGGAGAATACGGAGTACTGGTAATTGAACTGCGCTGAAAGCCCCACCAATTTGCGCCGGGCTTTGGGGGTGTTCACCTCAAAGTTCTTCTCAGGTGGCTCATCACAGTGTACCTGGGCACTGTACTAACGACGCCGCCCCATCCCACCTCGTTCGTTCATGGATCCCCAGGAGAGAGGGCAAAGAGAGGGAAAAATAAGGGCCCCTCTATGGTGCTGTGACTGCTGAAGAGTCAGGACAGAACCTGAGAGGAACCTAAAGCTAAAGGAAACCTGAAGGGATTGGAAGGGAAAGTTGACGGGAAACTATTCGCCGTCCGCTGTCACCTCCCCAACCACATCCACCTGGAACTAATTGATCCCCTTCTCAATCAATCAATCGAACGAATCCTCTCTCTTTCTTTGGTTACAACACCCCCGTCTCCCGTCTCCCGTCCGCCGTTTTCCCGTTCCAGATCATCCATCCATCACTGAGAACGTCCCGGACATTTTGCTAACTGGGACCTGGGACCTGTTCCATCTTTTTTCCTCCCCGTCCGTCCCCTTTTCTACCTCTGACCTCTCTCTCTCTTAAACCTCATCATTTATCCTCCTCCTCCTCTTTCCCCCTCTCCTCCCCCGATTTTTAGTCGACCTCTTCTTCTCTTCCTTCTTCCCCCTCTCGTCTCGTCTCCCTCCCTTGATTACTCCTCCTCCGTCATTCGCAATCTGGTTCAGCCACACCCCAACAGCCCTTACGTCTACGAAAACCTCCATTCGACCTATTTTGCACCAACGAGGAGACGAGGCCATCGCGCGAATCCAATTCCCCCTTTCGCGCGACTATTTCTTGCTCATTAGTAGTCTTTTTATTAGCTACTTTTGAGACGTCGCTGGTTTCCAGGGTCATCCGCCTATCACTTTTGGCTCTCCCAGAAATATCGAACTGCGACCATTAAGTAACGCTCCTTGACGTTACTCCGCCATTTTTGCCAAACCTACGAATCTAGGAATTTGGTTCTTTCGGCCTCCTTCGTTGTGCTGGCTGTATTTGTGCGCCTTTGTCGCCACCCAGGACCTCGCAGCGCCTTCGTTTTAAGCCTCGCGCATTTGTTGCCCGAGGCCTCAATCTTGTTTTCGGCATCTCGCTACACCTGACGGAACAAACTTTTGTGGTCATTGACCCTGAGGCGGAACCCCCGAACCTTGTTTCACCCGACTCTTGAGCACTTTATAGACAGACGGTTTCTTCTGCGCCTGGTACCCTCAACTTTACTTAGCTACACCGCTTTCACGACCGAGACCCACGAGCCAACGATTTGATGCCGCATTTTTAACTGCTTGTTACGCATCCCCCGATACCCCCTCGCGTCCGCATTCCTGACACGCTGCACATTCTGTACGTGTCAGCTTGATATAATCCTCAATAAAAGCAGATAAAGTCGACTGCTGGATAAAAACAGCAGCTATTTGCCAAGCTGGATCCCGTCATCACAATGTCGCAGCAACCGCACGATATGGGTTACCTTGACTATGGTACATCAACCAATCGCTCCCCGAACTCGAGACAGAACTATGCTACAGCCGGTGGTTTCGCTGGCCTTTCGCTACCTCGCCAGTCCCAACGCCCTTTTGATGCTCCTCTAGGCTCTTCTGCTCTTTACCCTGCCGACAGGATCGGAAGTGGGTACAACCACCGTGGTATGGAGAACATGGCTGGTATGCAGGGCTACATGCTGGATAATGGTCAAGCTTGGAACTACAACACATCTGGAGTCGCCACAGTCAACGGTGCCGTGAATGGCCCTGGTCGACAACGAAACGTGAACCGACGAGCCGCTCTTCCACAGGTATGTACATACGGAAAGTTTTTATGACTATGTCTGATCAGAAACAGAACTGGACCGATCACAGCAGTCTTGGTATTCACGGCAACCATGGAGGCCTTCAACCCTACCAAGGAGGCATGAACAACAACCCCATGTCAAATGGTGGTCTCCGTGTTGAACACCCCGGATCTCACGGCTCTCCCACTGATCTTCGATCAAACACCTCAGACGCCGACCAGCTTATCCCTACAGCTATTGTTATTAAGAACATCCCTTTCGCCGTTCGAAAAGAGACTCTGGCTTCTATCATGCTTGATATGCACCTCCCTCAGCCATATGCCTTCAACTACCATTTCGACAATGGCGTCTTCAGAGGTCTGGCCTTCGCGAACTTCCAGTCTGCCGAGGATACACGCATGGTGATTGAGGCGATGAACGGTATGGATGTCCATGGCCGTAAGTTGCGCGTCGAGTATAAGAAGATGCTTCCCGAGGCTGAGAGGGAGAGAATTGAACGTGAGAAGCGAGAGCGACGAGGTCAACTTGAGGAGCAGCACCGTGCTCCCATGCTTCACCAGCAAAGCTCTATCCAGTCACTTGGCAGTCTCTCACAGTCCCAAGCTAGGGGACCATCGCACCTCGGCATGCTCGAGACATCTCGTGTTCAGTCTCCCGCACTGCCCATGCCAGGCGATGTTGATTTGAACGACCCCCAGACTCTCCAGTTCTATACCGAGCTGGTCATGTTCCGTCGTGACGATTCCCAGGAAATCCTGGTCTTCCCTGCTGGTATCGCTCCCGAGCATCGACGATCCATCCACATTCTCGCACACAACATGGGCCTTGAGCACCAGTCTATGGGCGATGGCGAATCGCGCCAGCTTACGGTGCTGAAGCGACAACAGCCGTCACCCACCGCCCACATCCACAGTCAGCCAGGCACCAACCTGGACATGCATAAGCGTGGCCTCAGCCGGGCTGCTACGTTTGACTTTGCTGCTGACCGTGAGACACGAGCTGCCAGTAGTAATTACTCCCACATGATGGGTCGACAGGGTCCCACTATCGAGCTCCCCGGGAGCCCTGAAGGCAACGGCATCCCCAACAACCTTCGAGCCGCCAAGAGCTTTGCTGATCTGCGATCCTTCACCCCCAGCCCTTCGCAGGCTTCCTCCAGCTACCTCGCCCCATCGGGAATGAACAACATGGGTGGTAGCTCGACTGCTGCTCGCTTCGGTGACTACATGGGAGGTGCCATGTCACCTTCCGGCCACCCCGGCAACTCTGGTACCCCTGGACCCAAGAATGACTCTGCTCTTCTGAGCGGCCTCAGCAGCCTGAACTTGGGCTACGACTCCAGCTCCATGCAGAACCAGGCACGAAGCACTCCTGGCGCTATTGGCAGCCAGCGCCCCGGTAACAGCTCTAAGGGAGCACCTGAGCGACAGCCTCGCGGACCTGAGTGGGAGACCAATGCTGGATTTGCTGGGCGACGTGCTAACGGCCACGCCACGCGCGGTAGTGGTGGTACGTCAACCGAGACTTGGAACCATTGAACACTGGCTAACTCAAGATAGACTCATCCGACAATGGAGCACGCGTCGGTTCAAGCTCAACCAACGCTTCGCGATATCACTGAGTGTGATTCTCTGGCCACCCCTTGACGGGTTAGGCCGACTACAACTGCGCGTATCATTACGGATTAACGACAATGACCACGACGCATTGAAATTTTGCATCGCATTTGCTTTTATGACTTGTAATACCGACATACCTGGGGAAGTGATGGCAGGAATTTCACTTGTCTTGTTGAGCCCCATTGCATATAGTTTACGTGGGAACGGTTTTATGACTTTTGAAGATTGTGGGGGACGACAGTGGCCTAAGGAAGTGTGCGTGTGGCCTGGCCGACTTGATGACAGTTACCGATGAGAGAGAGAGCATGGGATAGGATATCTGGATACACAAATGTTTTCGACACAACTGGGCAACCAAAGATGTACAAGGTCACAGACTACAGACAGAAGCACTTGGCAGCACGCACGCATGCACGCACGCATAACCTGGAATACCCCAAAGGACGTACGTACCCCCGACAAGACCTACGACCACTATCACCACCACCACTTGACGATTATGACGCTTTTACGACGTTACGTCTAGACAGCTATACCGGCTTCTCCTCATCAGGCTGTTCAGCGTCAGCAAATGGGAGGGGTTGCCTCGGCGACTTACAACCTACTACTATACCCACCAAATCAAATCAAATAATTTCTGTCTAGGCGCTGTTCCTGGCATGACCGCGACGATGAAGACGACACATTTGGAGACGCCCGAGTCCGGCTTTTGGACCAAGGGGCACTGAAAGGGGCCGATGGATGGACGAGTGCCGAAGAATATGGGTGTTATTTTGAGTCGATGCCCGGCCCGGCCCCGTTGGAAGGAAAAGAAAAAAGTTACAATATCTGGTTATCTGCATTACAGTTGAATTGTCTTGGTTCATGGTTCTGTTACAGTTTCTGTTTATCCGTTTTTTATCTTATTTTTATTTTTATTTATTTTTCATGTACGGATGGATGGCTGGGAGTGGTATTATTCTGATATCTCACTTGATTAATTCTTGATCTGCCTGGTCGCGGTGATTCAAGGAGAGTTGGAGATGGGGTGTTGGCATGGGACGCGTGTGGGCTATTTGGCTATCGTTGACAGGAGAGATGTTCTGAGGAAGTTGTAAACACGAATGAGAGAACGAGCAGAGAGAGCCAAAGAGAGATGAGATATGCCTTGCGAACAGAGCGACTGATTAAGCAGTGACGTGCTGTGCTGTAATTTGTTGTGTTGAGCTTTGGCTGTTTGAATAGATGATTTGCTGCCTATATGTATGTATATCACCCAATGTTTGATCATGCATGATGAGAAGTACTTTTCAACAACGCATCATCGAGACCCACATCTTTGTACCTTTAAACTTGAGAAGTTATCTGCTCATCTTCAACTCTTACTCAAAGTTCAACTCGTGTGATGCAACTCATAACGTTTCGCCGAGCATCAACAAGACTTGATTATTAAGACATTTCTCCATCACGGGCCTTGATACCTGAAACGATCTAGTCCTTTCCTCTGATAGGGCGACCACTTTGAAACCTCATCCACCAAAAGCGACGTCATCTCCACTTGTAAGAGAAGCATTGACTGATAGTTGACGTCGTCTGTTCATCGTATTTATACCATTTTCCTATTTATTTTCATTATGACGAGCTTTATCTCTTCATACCTACCGTTTGGGAAACAAAAGGACGAAAATATGCCGGCGCCTGAGAAGAATAGACAGTGGACTACGGGTCAGGATGGCCTTGATAAGCTTGCTTTTGGGGAGGGTGAAGTTCCCACGCCGAAGGAGGGAGAGGTTTTGGTCAAGGTGCTTGCTGTTGGGTTGAATTATCGCGATACTGAAGGTAAGTTGTTTCTGATATGGAAAAAGGGGGGTGATACTGACTTTTGCAAGTTATCAACGGTGATTATAACCATCATGCCTCCATCCAAGACACAGGCGCTCTGGTGCCTTGCTCTGACATGTGCGGCACCGTCATCCAGAGCTCATCGCCAAAACTCAAAGTGGGCGCTCGCGTCATGTCCATCTTTAACCAGACCCATCTCACAGGCCAAGTCACAGAGAAAGACATGGCCTCTGGTCTGGGTCTCCCTCTTCCAGGCGTCCTAACAGAATATCGCTGCTTCTCAGCCGATGCTCTCGTCCCTGTACCCGAGTACCTCTCCGACGAAGAAGCAGCGTGTCTCCCCATCGCAGCAGTGACAGCCTGGATGTGCATCAACGGCATGCGACCGCTCGGCCAGCCTGCTGATGGTGTTAAGAAGATGGAAACTGTTCTTCTGCAGGGCACGGGTGGTGTAGCGATTGCGGGACTACAGATCGCCAAAGCAGCTGGTCTAAACGTCATAATCACTTCTTCATCCGACGATAAGCTCGAGCGCGCGAAGAAGGATCTCGGCGCCGACACGGGGATCAACTACCGCACGCACTGGGAGTGGCAGGAGCCCGTGATGAAGGCGACGGCAAACCACGGCGCGGACATAATCTTCGAGACGGGCGGTGCGCGAACGCTCCGCAAGTCATTCGACTCTGTAGCCTTTGGCGGGCTGATCAACTGCGTGGGGTACCTCGCGGGCAAGGAGGAGGAGCAGGACACCAGCGGGCAGGTGGGCGTGAATGTGCTCGCGCTGAGGAGGAATGTGACGCTCAAGGGGATCCTGAACGGGCCGAAGGATCGGTTTGAGGAGATGGTGGCGTTTTATGAGAGGCATTCTATCCACCCTGTTGTGAGCAAGGTGTTTGGGTTTGAGGAGGCGAACAAGGCGTTGGAGTTTTTGAGCAGTGGCCAGCATTTTGGAAAGGTTGTTGTGAGGGTTTCGAAGAAGGAATAGAGATAGATAGATGATCGATATAAGAGAGTGTCATTTGTGTTACGTTACGTTGCTATCTTGTTCATTCGTTTTTGGCCTGGTTATCGTCTGGTGTAGCACCAAGATGAGATGAGAGTATAGCCTGACATAACGGCGCATACACCATCAATCAACAGTTCTGGTTAGAGAGTTGTGTCAATGTCTCATTATGATTATCATTCCATTGCCTGGTGTCTAGTAACCCCATGAACCCAAAGGTGAGAACTCCTCTTGTAATGTACAACCCCAGCACCTAATCCTCCTTATTCGTGCACGTATGATCTTGTTCTATATCGTAGTTACAAAGTCTTTGGAACAACTCGCACATCAGAATCGACCAGGTCCAGCCTGTTGATCAACGGCGCAAAGATATAATCCTGAATTGGCTTAAGAACAAGAACAACACGATTGATGCGCCATCCCAACAACGGAACTAGAGCTCCGATAAAAGCATCCGTGAGGAAGTGATTCGCAGTAGCGACAATAGTGATAAGCATGGCTGTCGGCCATAGAGGAGCGAGGATACGCACAAACCGATGCGGAGAGAATCGACACATACAAACTGCAAAGAAAAGTGAAGTTCCAAAGTGTAAACTCGGCATCGCAGCGATAGTCAACTGGAACCGATTATTGTTCCAGACATTAGCACCCCCAGCTTTACTATGCAGAACATCAACGAAGCCATATTGCTGCGGTAGTAATCTTGGAGGCGAGCATCGCCAGAGCGTCACGATGACGAAAGCAATGGCGTTATCGACGGCGATTGTACGACGGATGCGTTGAAAGGTCGAGGATGGGAGATATGTGTAGATGTAGATGAGGAAGAGGATGCCGATGCTGATGTGGGAGTAGTATATCTTTGCGAGGATGGGCATGAGCCACGGCTGCTGGTTCATTATGTACGATTGGAAGTATTGTTCGATATCGAAGCCGAAGAAGGATTCTAGAGTGAGGATCTGAAGGGCGTGGTCTCGGGCGCGAGTGAAGATTGACTCGTTGCCTGCGATTGCTCTAGCTGATACTGCCCGAAGGCCTTGGTAGATCCTACAATCATCAGTATATACTTATAAATCAGTGTGATGAGAGATGTACCAGTATGTCAAGTTCCAGTACCAAATCTCTATCAAGAACGGGAATTTATTGAAGAAGCGAGATAACAGGACGAAGAAGAAGTTGGGAGCCTTGCGAACTGGACGCTCGACGTGTTGGAGAAGAGTGGGCTTTAGAGGAGGCGAGTCGACGTATCGTTGGTCTTCAACATCGTCTAGTGATTCGTTGTACGTGACTTGAGTGTCTCGTCGTCTGTTGATAAGACATCCTACAGTGAAGGCGACGACGATGACTTGAAGCTGTGAGTGAGATGAAGCTTGGGGTGTGGTGTTGACTTACACACTGGTTCGACCACGTTCTTTGAAGCTACAACCATGATTGCAATAAGCAAAAGTAACACGACCAAAAGAAAGAGAAGATAGAATCGCGATTATATATGATAAAGGATGAATAAATACTGCGTCTATAAAAGAGGGTGATTGATGTAAACTGCCCATCAAGATCTATCCAGAAAAGGGAAAGGAAGAAGAACGAAGGACAAGTGACAGAAACAAGATAAAGTAAAAGTCCTAGATATAAGTACGAGGATAATAAAAGAAACAAATCTGCATGCAAGCCAAGCATAGAAAAGACAAGGTCAAGTTGCACGAACAAGGAAGACTCATTGGGGGGTGGTACCAAACAGGAAATAAAGCACAAGACACAGCAGAGCCAAACATTGAATGAATGTCACTGCCATCGGAGAATAGGAACAGAAATACCGATGCTATTCATATCACACCCGGCGCTTGACCATTTGAAGCTGTGCTATTCTATTCTATGGCCGCCTCAAGACTTCACATGCAGCAGAATATCCCTGCTCGCACAGTAAAAATAACCGTCTGATCCCCCTGTTTCTCCAAATCTGTGGATACTATCTCTATCCTAACCTCCAAGTCCAAAGCCTCCGCGGATGCCGTCGGACTTTATAGCATCTAACTCGACCAGAACTTCAGTATCAATACTCCAAGCCTTACGGAGTACAATAATCTCACAGACACAACGCGTTGCAGTGGCTGAGACATAGGCTCACCTCAGCCATCTCATGCGGGTACAGTGCAATAAGCTTAACCAACACAACTGCATCTCATCTTATTCCCAGTATATTACCCTTGAAGCTTAATGTACTCAAACACCAATCTCGGCCGTCGAGTGACTGCAGCGGCACATATCTCCCAGCGTGACGTGTTGCCAAGTGTGAATATGCACGCGATCAACACAGAAGGGTTACACTGAACCTAGCACAGCGATAAGTAATTGGTTCAAAGGAAGGCAGTGAAATTACAATCACAGTGGAGAAGACGTTGCGAGAAAGAAAAAAAAGCTTGTTTCTTTGACGTCAAGTATTTACCATCGTGATTTGTTGTCGAAGCTTCTCTGTTTGAGAGAGAGATCCCGGCAGTTCGGTCTAGATTACCACCCCGAGATTCACTATGCTTCCCGTGTCCGAAATCCGGAAGAGGCGGAGCCTTTGGGGCCGGAGCTTCACTTCCTCTGATCGGAGTTGAAGAAAATGGAGATTGTGGTGGGAAACCGAGGTATATGGAGACTGAAAGCTTGGTATGATCTGATATGGCACGACTAACACTATGATCTCGTCACCAACATGCTATTCTGAAGGATATAGACGTAAAGCTCACCACTATTTAACAGAACCCATATGAACTCCAGACCCTGTGTAGCTTAATATCATTTCGACCATGTTACGGGGTACTGGCGAGTCAGAATGACAATGGGATCAGATGCATTGTAGCATCACATCGAACCACAGATCCCGCCCAGAGTCTACCCCTTTTTCTAGGGCTGATCTGATACACGTTAAAAAAAGCTTGTCTGAACTTAAAGGCTTAACTAACGGCGTTAGGTTGTCTGCCGAGAGGCGAGGACATGCAGCTTGTCATCACTATCAATATCCGTACGTTCCGGTGTCTACAAGGATCATCATTTTTATCCATCCATATCCGTCTCGCTAGTCGTTCTTCGCTCTTGTTCTCGTTCATCGATTAATGTCGATAGTGATCATACTTCTCAAGATTATGTCCACGACTGTCTTGTTCATATCTGTTTTGCCATTGATAGACTGACACCGATACATCATGAGATCCTTACAGTAAACACAGTCCAAGTCAAATCTCACTCAGACATAAACCATGACAGTATCTGTATCAACTCAAACATTAAATTATCAAAACTAGACCAAAGAGGAAGAAGAACAAGACATCGTCTTCTCTCTCCGCTCCCCCATTTCGTCCGTCATTCCTCCGCCATCGCACCGCACCATCCTGTCCCTCCCCCCCTTTCTCCGGGGTATCATAGCATTTCCATCCCAAATAAGAAGTGAAATGATTTGAAATGAACTAAAGTAAAAAGAGAAGAAAGAGAAATAAAAACGAGTCAAAGCACCAAAAGTAAACCGATTACCTCCAATGCACGTTAAAAGGTTTCGCACGCCCGCAACATGATCCCAAATCCAGGCTGGCAAAAAAACATTACCATGACCCGAGGCCGTAAACATCTGTAACTTCCTGATAATGCACATGTATCTTATGTCTTTTTTGTCGTATTCACAAATCGTGAATGCTTCCGAAATGCTCCCTTCCCAGCTTCATGGACACCGTTGCTGTTGCAACTTCTAGCCCACGTCAAAGGTCTACGTTTCCGCAGACCACTTCGTTAGACAAGTCGAAAGGTTGATTGCCGAGTAGTCATCGACTATCACATTCCTTCCACAATTCTATGCTGTACACAAACAGCCCTCAATTACTCGTAGCGTCGAGGGGCACCGAACGTGTCAAGCACGTGCTCGGATGTTCGAATAATCCATTCAAGCTTGGCTCTCTCGAGGTTGGCCAGGAAAGGATCCGTGGGGAAGCCGTCCTGGATGCCACCGATGAGAGGCTGGATACGTCCAATAAGGAGCTGCATGGTCTGAGTCGTACTCTTGATCACATCGCGAGCACCCTGTTGTTCCCATTCCTGTGACATGTTAGTGAAGGCTCGTTATCACTTAAACAGTGAGTACTTACAAAAGCAGGAAGGTTCTCAGCAAAGGCTCGGAGAGCCATTTCAATCCATTCGACTTCCTCCTTGAGACGAGCGTTGGGCTTCAGATCCTTGGAGATTGTGGCAATAACAACAAGCAACATCAAGGGTGGAAGATTCTCGAACTTGGTAGGGGGGAAGCGACTGAGGCAACGGCGGAAGATCTCTTCCTCACGTCCACTCTGGATCCACTGGATCATGGCGTCCTGGTAACGGCCCTCTTGGATGGCCTGCTCAACAATTCTGATGCGCTGCATCAAGTCGTGATCAGCCTCGGGCTCGGTCTGGTTACGCTGGCTGGCGTAGGCACCAGCAAGGGCGCTGACGCTGGAAGCGGGAGCGACGTAATCAGAAGCCTGCTGTGACGCTTGAGGGCTATTCACTTGCTGAGAACCACGAAGGTACTGGGGGCTGCCCATATACTGCTGGGCCTGGCTGGCGGCCTGGCTAGGGGCTTGACTGGGGTGGTAGCTACCAGCGTGGCTGGCCTGGGGATGATGTTGGTTGGAGCTGGCATAGCCGTGATGGGGCATGTTCTGGCCGTGGCCAACGTTCTGGGGAATGCCGGAAAGTTCATGAACAGGCTGCTGCTTGAACTTGAGGAAGTCGGCCTGGAGCGCTGCCTGAGAGGCAGACATGGTTGTGACCATGTCCGAAAGACGAGTGACATGCGACAGGAGCTGGTCGATCTTGGCGGTGTCGGCAGCGTGCTGAGCCTTCATGTACTCAAACTGATCATGATACTGCTGGTGAAGCTCGCCTGCGACACGCTGCGACGCCTGAGTTGCAATGTTAGTGAACGTCGGGGTGAGTCGCTGAGTCAGTGTCGCAAGAACTTCCTGCTGCACGCTCGTAGCAACCGAGTTTCCAACACGGTCAGAGATGGCCTTGATGAAATCGCCAGAGCGCAGGGATCGGTTGAGAGCATGAGGAAGAGAACTCTGGATCTCCTTCTGCACGGTAGAAGTAAGATGAGGCTGCAGCTTGTTGTCCAGAAGATCGGTAACTGCGGCGCCAGCCTTGTCGCCAATGGCAGGAATGACGAGCTCAGTGAACTGGTGGTGGATCAGAGCCTCCAGGACCTTCTGAGTGTTTTCGTTCAACACCTCCGAAACCATATCAAGGAGTTTAAGCTGGTGCTGATTGAAGTTCTCGTCACGGACGCGAATATCATCATCAATCTTGCCGTGAAGGTTCTTGAACGATGACTTGAGGGTCTCGCCAACACTCACAGTGAGACGAGACTCGAGTCCAGAAATGGCGGCATCCAAAGCCTCACTAGAGACAGCAGGTGTGGAGGTGTTGTTCGCGGTCTTGGCATCCTTATTGCCAGCGCGAGGTGCAGCACCGTTAGTAGCTGTATCACCCTGGTTGGCAGCGTTCTTCTTCTTCCTCGACTTGCGCTCAGGCTTCTCTGACTGAGACTCCTTGGCGGATTGGACAGGCGTTTCAGCCTCCTTCGGCTCACTCTTGGCCTTGGCTGGAGTAGTCGACTCGAGTCCACGCTGGCTAGACTCGGTTTGGGCTCCTGGGGTGGGCTGGACATTCTCCTTGTTCGCACCGCGGTTAACGACACGGACAACGGCGTCTCCATTGCTGGCTGGGGTAGGTACCTCGGCGGGCTGAGGAGCCTTGAGCTTCGAAACTGTGACGACGCCCTGGGCAACGGCATCAACACCATCGAGAACCTTGTTATCCTTGGACCATCCGAGCTCAGTCTGCTTGACGAGGAGGCAAGCAACACCCTTAGAGTGCATGGCGTACAGCTCAAAGAGAGTGGGTTCATCGGCATCTTGAACCATGGCAGGAGTGCCAAGAATGTCAAGACTTCGCAGAATGCCCCGGTTGGCGAACGAGTACTCACGAACACCACTAATGACAGCGGTACTATCCGGCTGGGGGATGGAAGAGTCCTGAGCAATGAGTCTCTGGATATACTCGGCCTGAGATACACTCTTGAGGTTGTACTTGGGAGCGGACAAATGCGCAAAGTAGATCGAGTTGCGCGTGGGGTGGCCAATGACAATCATGCCAGTGGCTGAGTGGTACATGACACTACAGACAGCATCCGACTCCTTGCTGTGGGGAAGATTGAACTCCTGCACGGGCTTGCCGAGAGCAAGATCCCAAAGTTGCAGAGTGTGGTTCTGCTTCATTCCAACAATCATGTATCGCAGGGCACATCGCTTCTGGTAGGGTCGCTGCTTGTCGAGAAGAAGAACCGAAGTGGGCCAGGCCTTCTCACCTTCAGGTGTGGTGGCAAGTGTCATCAAGGGCTCCTTGACCTCGAGGTTGGTCTCTGCGGGCATGGGAGCACGCGGGTCAGAACCCTCCTTGACAGCCGTCAGGTCTCGAACATCCCAGAACTTGACCCGACCAGACTTATCAAGAGAGACGATGACAGAGTCGTCCTGACTGAAGGTGAAGTCCTTGCCGGCCTTACCAGTGTTGATCTTCAAGGAGCACTGCTTGGCAAGGGTTTCGGTATCGACAACGCGGTCGTGGCCAGGCTTGAACAGGTTGTTCTGGAGGATGTACGAGGGCCAGATGAGGTTGATAGACTTGCCGCGACCGACGGCAAAGTACTCGGGGTGAATTGTAGAGGTGCGGGCACGGGTCTTGAGAACACCACCAGGGGCATCACCCTCCTGGGAGCTCATGGGAGGTAGAGCAAAGCCATACTGCTCCATATGAGCATCTTCAATGTGATCCTTGTCACCATCACGAATCTGAACCCAGTAGACGGTGCCGCTAATGCCAGTACCGATGATGGCCTCGCGGTGAGCGCCGTCGTGGTCAGTGGGTGTAACAGACATGGCGACGTTGAAGATGCGGTCCTTGGTGTCGGTGAAGATCTTGGCATCCTTGCCATCCTCCTGTCGAATAACACGCAGACCACCCTGCTTGGACATGCCGTAGGCCATGTAGTTCTCAGTGGCGGTGTAAAGGTTTCGATCAATCTGATCAAACTCCTTCTTGAGTCGAGCAATGTCCATGATAGTCTCATCGCGGAACAAGGGTCGTGGGTCGGTGCCCTCTTCCTGAAGAGTAATAGAGATCCACGGCTTCATGGGGAAGTTAAACACCTTGACAGGCGGGGTCTCCTTCTCTTCAATTACGACGATCTCGTCCTGGTCAGCGCTCTCCCAGCTCTCAGCAACACCCTGGGCGGCCTCGTCAACAATCTCGCGAACAGTCTCGGCCACATCGTGTGGGAGGGCGTCCTCAAGAAGTCCCTCATTCTCGCTGCGGTCAAGCTCAGCTTGGATAGCCTGGGCGGCAATGTGAGCACTGTCCTCGAATTCCTTCTCAGACTTGGCGTTGAGCATATCGTCAAGGTCCTCGGCAATTTCAGCCTGGGTCCGTTCGTGCTCCGCGCGCTCAAGTGCCTCCCGGGCCTCATGATCAACCTGCTCGGCAATGTCCTCGATGGCCTCTGCGACGGTCTCCTTGGCGGTCGAATTGTAGTTGTCGAATTCGGAGGTCGGAGGAGTACCCTGCTTCACCGAAGGGTGGGACTGCAGAGACGCGGTTCGAGTTGCCTTTCGACGGATCTGGTGAGGAGAGGTGGGAAGAGCAGCTCGATCACTGCCGGCACCGACCGAGTGGTCATGGCGGTGGGAGTGATGGGAGTGGTGGGAATGCTGGGAAGCAGCTGGCGAGTCCTTCTTCAGAATCTGGAAAGGCAGAGCTGGTGGCGACTGAGCCATGTGGCTCTGGCTATGGCTCTGGCTGTGAGGAGAGGACTGAGCAAGGTTTCCCAAGAGTTGCTGGAAAAGAGCCGAGGTGTCAGTCTGATCCTGCGAAACATGGTGGAAGGAGTCGGATGCGTGCGATCCTGCGTAGGAATCGACCGGGCGGTGCTGCTGATTCGAGTACTGGCTGCCATGCTGCTGGGGGTACTGCTGCTGATAGCTGCCAGAGTAGCGAGCAGGTTCGGCGGGAGCCAGGTCGGGAGACTGAGGCGTAAGGTTGTTGGAACGCGTGGTCTCAGTCAGAGCGGATTGCTGCTGGTCGCCCTGGCTAGGCTTGGGGCGGTTCAACAAGTTGAGCAGATACGAGCGCGTATCGGCCGGGGGGGAACCGTTGCCAAAGGCTTGCTGAGGGTGCGGCTGCTGGGGCTGCTTGGGCTCTTCCGGCTCGTGGGCGCCGCGCATAAGGGCGGCCAAGAGACCAGTCGGGTCAGCAGAAGAAGGCGCGGGCTGGTGAATCTGAGCAGGGAGAGGGCTCTGGATGATACCTCGACCTTGCTGAGCATGCTGCTGGAACTGGTTGAATTGATGGAGCTGATGGTCCGACAGCTGCTGGTGCATCTGCTGGGGAGAACCAGGTTCCTGAGGCTGCTCTTGAGGCTGCTGGGTCTGCTGCTGCTGAATGTGAGCCTGGGCCCGATTGTGAGCAGCTTGGCTCTGCAGCTGCGAGCCACCTGAACCGCTGAACTTGAGCAAGTTCAGCAGATTAGCGGTGCGATCCGAGTTATTGGAAGGCATGCTCATGTTGTTGACAGGCGGCGTAGGGGCCGGCGGCATGTCGAGATTGTCCATGGCGACAAGCCTAGGGTAGCGGGAGCGGTTGCGGACTCGAGAAGAGCTACCGCGAGATTATAGTTGGGCTGTGTTTTTTTCTGAACGTGGATGATTCAGAGAGCGACAAGAAAATGGGCGAACCCAAATGGAAACGGAGAGCGGGACGAAAGCAAAAGCAAACGGGCCGAACAGATTCCGAGAGGACGCCAAGAGGAAGAATGAAAGGGGAGGACGAGGGAAGGGAAAAAGAAGGAAAAGAGATTAAGATGATAGAATGAAAATGAGTAGATGCGATTCTATCTTTTTAATCTTTTTTCAATGATGAGATGAAGTTGAGGATGAAGATAAAAAAAAGGTGGTTGACGTGGGGGGAGAGTAAAAAAACAAAAGTCGCGAAACCGATGATGATGACGGTGAAGTAAGGCAACGCAGAGCAGAGCAGTCCAGCAAATCAGTGGCTGGTAGCGGTGGCAGCAGCAGTAGCGGTAACGGCAGTGCCGCAGTGGTACGGTACCTCACTTTAAGCAATGAGCTAAAAAGTCAGTGAGAGTTGGAGTTTGTGTGAGAAAGCAACCAAGGTGATCCCAAGCAATTATCTGTGCACCTCTGCTAGTGTTTAGTGCGGCCTCAGGAAACAGTTTTGCGCAATATGCTTTTGATCGATTGACGATGAAATTGATAAACAGCTGATGATAGCTGCTACTGGAGCCCAAAGCTGTAGTCTGTTGCCAGTGCAGAAGCCCACGTTGCCCAATGCTACAAGCAGTGCAATCCAATGTAAGGCAAGCAAGGTACCTGATGTTGAGGTGACGGGAGGGATGCATGTTTCCACCTCACTATTCCCCGATTGCAAGGTAACGCACAGAGCTAAAGTACCTGGAGGGAGTGAGGGAGTGACGTGGTTGACTGGGGCTGGTTGGTTTGTCCTCTCTGTGTTGTATTCGCTGGTACCTCAAACTGAGAGGATAATATCGGATGATGCCGTAGAATATCATCTACAAACATCACACATAAAAAAAGCATATACTAAAATTCTGTTCTTTTTATCGAGTATTGAACTTTCTTCTATCAATAGCATCGAATCTCAAAAGTGGCTGATGCAATGTAAAGCTCTCTCAGCTGTGATACATATATACAGACATGGATGGATATGAGTGAACCAGTTCGGCAAGGTAAAGGTAGCGCCCAGACTGCCAGCTGTCAAAGTCACCGCCTCTTCAAGTTCTATTGGCCAAGGCAATGAATCCAGATCTCAGAGACATGTGCATTATTGGTGACTCATAAACCAAGTAAAGTAAATCAGCCCGAGATTCGGTTCGAGCCTGAAAGAACTTGAGAGATCCTGGCTTTTGCATATGCAGCTGCGGGCCACTTTGTTGCTGTTGCTTGCTGCTGCTGCTGTCTGAGTGAGTCCCAACATTGTTGAAGAACTTCTGAGACCAGCCTTTCCTTTCTTTTCGTTACCGAGACGGCATCCTTGAGATCTTCGATGGCCTCGACTTTTCATTACATAATCATGAATACGGCAGTTCCTTCCAGAAGCGTAAATGATCCCCCAGTTTGGTGATGGACATCTTGGACAAATTGTGGTTATTCCCACTAGGCGCTTAGGTTTTGCATCTCGGAAACTTAATCAAGACTTCCAACGGGTTGCATATCTGGACTGTGACGGCTACTTGGCACAACATGCAAAAGACTCACAATAGCATACGGAGTAAAGATCTCATTATTTATCATCTGACAAGGCTTGAAAAGTAAACAAAAACAATAATGCAGTGTTAATATTAAACGCTGTCTGCGGTATCGAGTGCTCTTATACGCCCTCGGATGGCTGTGAATAACCGCCCAGCCACAAACAACTCAATCTACAACGGGAAAGAAGAAAACAAATAAAACTTCACCATCTACATAGAAACAACATAAAAGAGCAAACGCCAATACAACATCAAATATCTTTCTTTCTCAGTCTTTCACTCTAGCCCAGCAGCCAATCCCATGATATCAATACCTAACCCGGAGCCTCAACAAGGCACTAAACCCAATACAGCATCACCCCCATTCATCACCCTCCAAAACGACGTAACACCTTTAAACCGCCACCAAATCCTCCTCCCGAGTCTCCAGTCTCCAGTCTCAGCCCTTCAACAAACCCTCATGCGCCCGCGCGCAATCCACCACGATTAAACCTTCACCCGTCCGTCTCCTAGGCAATCGAACGCCGCATGATACCTCCATTCATCGCATAATTTTATCGCCCAGCATGTTTTGTCTTCGCAGGTAGTATGCCCAACCACTCTTCACTTCCAGATCACAAGAAATCTAACCATGGTGACTGAATGCAGTTGGCTTCCTCTCCTATTTATCCCGACCAACGCCTCGCCTGCCTTCATATTCCTCTTCTTCATCTGCACGTACTTCCTCAACCGGCCATGCGTGTACTGCTCCATCCTACTCCTTATTCTCTTCCTGACCTCGTGCAACTGGTCCGACCGATGCTTCTTCGACCTTGGCAGTAACTGGTTCCTCCCGCGTCCGATAACACCGGACGTGGCGTTTACTTCGCCGTCAGGGGAGGACCTCACGTTCAACTCGACTGTCCTCGACATGGCCAACACTACGGTCGCGGCCATCATAAAATCTGCTAGTGATGATCTAGCTGCCAGGAGGGCCGAGTGGTCGGGCTTGGGGATCGAGTGGCTTAGAAATTTACTGGGCAAGAGGGAGTGGAGGATTGATTGTATGGATGTCTATATCAGGCTGTGAATAGCCTTGCGAGACCTAACCAAGGGTCGATTATACGTGGCCTAATGAGATGTATATTCCAGGCCATGCCAAGTATTCCAAGTTCTTGATAAACCCTATGCAAGAATCACATAAATCATCGCTTAAATCACATTGAGTTCACAAACAAATCACAGTGGGCCAAGAGTCTTATAAGCATAACGTGTCTATTCTCATCATATTGACCAAGATAGTCCCCATAACAGGTTCCTAATTATGTACCCTTCATGCATCATTCAAACTATCATCGCACCTAAAAACCACATGTGTATCCCTCATTTTCTTTCATCAAAAAACGAATGCGTCCTAGGTATATCCTTCGTAGCAACTTACATCAAGGCATATAAAGCATGGCTTCGCTTGCAAATTCCTAAAGCTCATTAGCCTCCTCCGAGTGCTCCGCAGCCTGTTCGGGGGCTTCCTCATCAGAGCCCAAAGCCTCCGGGGCGGCAGACTCGGAAGTGGCCTCGGCCTCGATGCTGGGTTCCGCATCATCAGCCTCTTGCTCGACTTCATCAAGGGCCTCTTCACCAGGCGACACAGTCTCCTGAGCAGGGTCCTCCTCTTCCTTCACCGGCTCAGCCTCTTCAGATGGAACGACGGTCTCCTCTGTGGGAAGTGTCTCCTCCATAGGAGCCTCGCCATCGACGGGGGCATCGGCGGCCACAATTGTATCATCTGCCTCAGGGGCAGCACTCTTCTCAACCTTCTCTTCCTCAACAGCCTCAGCAGCCTGCGTCTCTTGAGATGGAATGTCAGTCGCATACTCAGTAATCTTGACTGTGGCAGTCTCAACAGCTGTCACCGTCTCGACGATACGAACAATGCGCTCCTCACAAGTAGGTTGCTTCTCGGTCTCAGGCGACTCGGCGGCCGGTCCAGCGCCCAACTCTCGAGGCGCCTCAACTCCGTGATATCCTTGAGAGGGAGCTGAGCAAGAAGCGCACGGGTCGACAGATCCAGTCGAAGAGCCATCGTGGCTCTGATAAGAGTTGCCAATAGCAATCTGGTTGTTGTTTACCTGCTCATATTGGGCGGCATTGTTCTGAGCAGGGGTGTCCTCGACAACAATGCTTTCCTCAGGATGATAAGCCTCAACACTGCGCTCCTCCTCTTCCTCCTCGACAGGATCCGCAGAAGCAGCAATCTGAGGAGCGGCTTCGGTCGCCTGGATACTGATGGCCTGGGTCACTGTCACAGTAGGCACTTCCCGATTCATAACCACAGTCTGGAAATTCCTGGGATCCTGTTGAGGGGCAGTGTTTCCACGGATCGCCAGGAGAAGAATGAGGACACTCAGCAAGCCAATCAAGATGTTCTTCTTGTCCTGCATGGCCACACGAGCTGATTCGGCCAGAAGCTCTGGGAGAGTAGCACTCTTCATTGCCTGGCGACGTTCCTCAGCGGTGGGTACTCGAGGGGCGGCATGCGCGTAATTGGGCGCGTGGTTGCCGGCAGAAGAGCGACTGCGCTCAGCATAGTGTTGATCGTGGTGCTGTGGCTGTTGTTCGTGGAAGGATCGCTGAGATTCTTGATGATGTTCCTTGGGAGCAGGAGTATCGCCATAGATCTCCCTATACGTCTCCTCTTCTCTCCTCAGACGCTCTGCTTCATCATCCTTGGAGTCGACGGGGTCTTCGGGGGCGATAGATGACTCCTCAGCCTCCAGGTTGGTATCCTCAAGGTGAGAAGGCTCAGGTGTAGGTTCGGCATTTCGTGCTTCCTCTGCCAGACTCCTCTCACGCTCTTCCTGAAGATGATCGTCGATATCCTTCTCGAGCTCTTCAAATGATCGGCTCTTTTCATCATTCTGGTCCTCAGCAAAAGACTCCTCGACATCATCGGCGGGCTCCTTCATGGACTCCTTGGTGACATCAGCGGAGTGTTCCTCGGCAGGCTGGGTGTCGTTCGCCATGTGGCTTTGGTCATGATCCTTGGTAGTGTCGTGAATAGATGCTTCACGAGCCTCCGAGACATCGTGGAGAGACTCTTCATGATGAGAAGGCTCGTGGTGAGAGAGTTCGTGGTGAGAAGGCTCATGGAGTGACTCGTCGTACGCTGACTTGTCACGAACGGATTCCGCATGCAGCGACTTGTCGTAGCGAGAGTCCTCATGACGGGACGTATCATGACGAGAAGTATCATGGTTCTCCATACGTGACTTTCCTTCACTCATATGGCTCACATCCTCGACATGGTTACGAGACTCTCCCCGTCTTCTAGACAGACGTCCTCGCTCCCTCTCCTCAAACTCCCGATGCTCCTCATCCAATCTGATATACCTTTCCTCCTCTTCAGCTTCCCTCATCGCCAACTCTCTCTCCTGGTCAGCTTCCAGAGACACGAGCTCATGTTGCGATACAGCATCCACAAGAGGCTCGATCTCGACATCAACCCGCTCCATCTCCTTCCAACAAGCTTCCCAGGCACCGCCGCGGATCAGACCATTGCTGGCATACACCTTGACACGGAAGACCTTTGCACGACCGAGTGACTCATAATTGATATCCGACTTGCATGTCTTGCACCAGTGTGTAGGCGGTGCATGAGAGCGACGACTTGATCGGCGCTCCTCTTCCTCTTGCTGTTGGTATTCATCCTCCTCACTCTCCTCCTCTGATGATTCTTCTATTGTCATCTCGTTGGAGGGGCCAAGATAATGGCCACACTCTAGGATACGAGCACGACGCCTCATGGGGAGGTCAAGAGCCTCCAGCAGCCTCTCCTCTAGAACCTCGTAGTCGCTCTGAGGGTGTGGCAGGAGGATACCACGTTCGACAGTGGTGTCTGCCATGCGGTCTTGCAATAATCGCCAAGCATCTCGTATAGCCTTACACTCCTTGCTCAGATCATCAGCATCTGCATTCTCGAGCACGTCACCCCACGGCCACCGGAGCGGAAGCAATGTAACGTGAAGAAGCACAAGGGGCGGTGTAGATCGCTTGAAACGGGGCGGTGTCTTCTTAGGAGAGTACTGCTCTGAAAAGCGAGGAGAGCCAAGTCGCGATGCAGAGAGAGGTGCTCTGCGGCTAGATCGAGGAGAGCCAATTGTTGAGCCTGGAGGTGATGACATCTGCATGGCCTTGACAGAAGAAGGTGATCGGAAGACAGGGCGAGGGTTACCTCGGATAGTAGGGATAAAGTCTTCCTCTTCCCTGTCATACTCTGAGAAACCGGAAATACCAGATACACCTGAGACACGAGGCGACCTGGTCATCCGCGACATGGCATCCTGAGCCTTTCTGTTATCAGTCTCTGAGACAGATCCCATTGAGCTGCGAGGACTTCGATCACTGAAAACATCGTCTTCGTGCTCATGGTGGGAGCTGTTCTCAGCAGCCTCATCTACACCGCCTCTCATGCCAGCGGTCGACATTTTTGGGCCTGTACGAGTGCTAACTGACTCTGAATGAGAGATGTAACCAGTGTCGTCTGTTCCGGAGTAGCTATTCAACGACTCTCGCTTCTCGTGGTTATCGATCTGTGAAGCAATATCACGAGCAACTCCGTTGATAGCTTCGGAGCGACCAGAGTGTCGACGGCTCGAGTATTCGGATCCTGAAGAGCCAGAGGACTCACGTCGAGAGCCTGAGCGGTCTGACTCGGTCTCTGAAAAGTGTCTCTCTTCGTTGCCTTCGGTAGAGGCTTCAACCTCAGCTTCAGCAGATTTGGCCTTGTCCTCTTGGATAGGTTCGTCCTCTTTGGGGTCCTGAGCGGTGGACTCTTCGGCAGGAATGTTGTCTGTGGGGATATCTGCGGAAGGGGTGTCCTCGGTTGGAGTATCCGCAGGCGTGGCCTCAGTAGTAGTAGCGTCTTCGACAGGGATAGGATCCTCGTCGTTATCTTTTATATCGTCTAATGAGGGCTTTGTAGCTGTTGTGTCGGCTTCAACTTCAGATGTAGCTGGTACAGCTTGTTCTTCTGACTCTGTTGCTGGCTCCTCAATTGGTTGTTCTGGCTTATCTTCAGTGTCGACTTGAGCTTTGGCTTCCTCTTTTGATTCAGCTTCGGGCTCTGATTCGACTTCTGAGTCGGCCTCTGAGTCCGATGACTCTTGATCAGCTTGGGCCTCGTCCTTGGTCTCTTGCGGTGTTATAGTAGATTGATCTTCTTCTTTAGCTTCGACCGTAGGCTCGGCCTTTGCTTCAGCTGGTGAGTCGGTGTGGTTTGTCGTATCAATGTCGTTATCAAGCTCTTTGGCAGGTGAGTCGTTCTTTGAATCGTGGTCTGTTTCCACTTCCACCTTTGGCTCCTCGGGGGCCCTTGTATCGTTATCGTCCATAGGATCGCTCAAGCAAGATGGATCAACGTGAATCTCGAAATCAAGGTCCTCAGCCCTGTTGCGTCGGGGCATCTGAGGGTGAGGGCGGTCAGTGATTTGTGCCTTTTCGTATGTGTGCCTCGAGTATTTTGCAGTGACACACACACAAACGGTAAAAAAGAAAAGGGGATATTGAAGCGAGGAAGAGGAAGAAGAGAGAGAGAGGCCAAGGGGTCTTCCTGGAATCGTGCAGATATTAGTCTGTACTGTAGGTATACCCCAGACAGACGCTGGGCTTGTGTGGCAGCGGATGGTTGGTCGAGGACGTTGGGACTGGCCCCGGTCATTGTTTACATTTGTTGCTGGGTCGACAGCGTCTGTGGACGTTGATCCCTGAGCGGGATGTCGAGACAACGGTCAGATTCGCAAACGGAAAGTGGCTGAAATTCATGATTGAGACTGGAAATGATGATGGTGTTTAATTTCTACAGTTTCCTTTTGTCTTTGCTAATTCAATTGTAGTTCCATTTCGTTGGTATTTTATCCCTTGTGAGAGAGCAATCCATAAGCTCTTAGCTCTCCCTGTTAGGTAGTTAGTGGGCAAACAGCGGTGATGTCATTCCATTGGACCACACTGGGATCCATTCTGATCGACTACTGAGATGCCCAGCAACGAACAAACAAACCCTTGCTGTTGGGGTTTTATCTGCAACATTTATCACGTCAGGCCACGATTGCGTGACATAGTTACTTATATCTTGCGGAGTACTACGCTGCTCTCCCTCCCTCCCTCTCGTAACCCGAGCCTTTTTCAGCAAGTGTCACCTCCAACATCAAGTTTAGGGTAACCTCCACCCCCAGGAACGGCCCGTCGGGTCTAGGTGTGTTTCACTTACATAGATTGCCGCATTCCTCGATCACCAGAATATACACAGCATGTTCTTGTGTTGCTCTAAATTGTATAAAATTGTGTGATCGCTAGAGACTCGCTGTTCGGAAATCATACCGAAGAATGTGATACCAAACTGACACAGCATTGGTGTAAAGCAATCAGCAAAGAGATGCCTCGTTTACGTCCCCCAAAAACATCAAAAGTAATACTTTCTCATCCACTACTGTCCCTCTACACCTGTATCACCATAACGGGAACGAATATCGAGGCAGTTTCTACCACTAAACAACCCCCGGCGATTAATAATTCCCAAATGTGTTTGCCAAACCGGATTCCAACACGAATCCTCAGTCCCCAAGTCCTTCCACACACGGATCTGCATCCTCTTCGTTGTCATACAAATCGAAAACTCCGTCAGGCAGTACGGGCACATGCCATCTGCCTGAAGTCCAGGGGTTTTGATTGCCTCACAGACGCATTCGTATATATCCCCGCTTTCTTCCGAATACCGCCTCCAGGGCGAGAAGAAGGTTTTCCAGCCGTAGTCGCCGTAGTTTGATATCACCTGATGTTTGCAAACTCCAAAGTACACGAGTTTGTGGGGTGCTATCGTCCCGCCTCTCAGGGTGTTGGTGAAGGTCCATTGGTTGAAAAGAAGATATCGACCAGAGACGAGCCTGGGATGAGCCTCAAAGTGGCCTACTACTCCAGACTTTTCCGAGGGGTGTATTCTCAAGCATGGTGAGAAATCAGTGTGGTATGGCTCCAGGAGACTCTTGAGAAACGACTTCTGCCGGCGAGTCTTCTTTTCCAATCGGTGGTATATGAGGCTCATCCGAACATGCCTATGCCTCATCAACAAGGCTCCATGCCTAAATCGCCAGAGATCATCAGATTTCCAACCTAGTTGGTTCATAAGTGGAGGCCCTTGCGGTTGTGGGTAGAGGTCTTCCTCTAGAAATTCTCGGAAACGGAGTGTGTTTTCATCGAGCCAGGCATTAGGAAATTGTCGTATGACAATTGTTTTGTACTCCCGCTTTTGCTCAAGGTTTAATCGAGAATATGGGACTGTTCTGTGCTCTAGTAGTACTTTTATCCCGAGGCAGGTTGTTAGAAGACACAGCTGACTGGTTGCTGGGAGGAATTCGTGAACGATGAGCAAGATATCGGCGGGTAGGTTGAAGGAAAATGAGTCCGAGGTGCTCTTTGTCTTTGACAACTGAGACCCGCCTCCGCAAATACAGCGACTTGACATATCCTGAGTCCCAGCCATTGTGACAGATGAGGACGTGGCTTGCAGTAGGAGTCGATGGCTCTGCATATGTCTCTTCAGTGGGAGGATGGAAGTAAAAGTGAAGATGAAGGGAAGAAAATGACAGCGTTCATTTTTTGATCGTATACCTGTTTATATTATCCACTTAACGTTTAACCAAAAAAAAAGAAAAAAAAAAGAAAAGTATAAAAAGAGAAGTGTATAATAAAATTTGGGTTACGGTTCGATGAAGAGAGTTAAGATTGAGTGTGTGAGGAAGCTTAACACACTAGCCATATAGAGATGCCAAGTTGTTGATATAGTAATATTCAGGCGTTCCAGGCCCAATCATACTTCCTGTGAGTCTCCTTTAGAACTTGAATAGCCTTTTCGTAGGCACGATGCTTGACATCCCGCTTAACCACGATATCAGGGACTATGAAGTTTAGTGTTTGAATTCGGGAGAAAGTTTGATGACTCACCTTCCAAGTATCCATGGAAAAGTTCTTTCTCATGAAAGACCTCTACTCTCTGAACTTCTCTCTCGCCGTCCTCGTTGTTTATTCTCTCTGCGAACTCAGTCTGTTCCGCAACAAGGATATCGATACCAGGAACGACAAGGAGAATCCTCTCTGGCAATGATTCCTTTTCTGAGAGGACAGGACTCAGCCTTGGATCTTCAAAGTGTTTTGCTCTCGCAGGTGCTGCATATGCGTCGAAAAGAGGCATCAATACTTTTGCTGGGTCATTCTTGGGCATGTTGTCTGGATGTGGCTTCTCCCAAGGACTCAGACGGAAGTCAATAACAGCGTAGAAAGTTGTGATGGCCTTGATAGCAGTAGGAGATGGAGCCTGACAAGTCTTCTGCTGAGTGACCGCAAAAGCCAAGTTTCCTCCAGCAGAAAAGCCACTCGTGGTCATTAAAGTTGGATCTGCGCCCCAGCGTTCTTCAGCGTTCTCTTGTAGCCACTTGATAGTTGCATCAGCATCGTCGATGGCCGCAGGGAAACCATGTTCCGGCGCAACACGATAGTCAATATCAATAACAACGGCACCTGTTTGCTCCGATACCAGTTGATCGAAATATGCATGGCCCTCTGGCAAGCCACCCATGAAAGCGCCAGCGTGAAAGTTTACATGAAGGGGCCTGAGAGCTCTCCCCTTCCCAACACCAGGAGTCTTGAAGATCAATGCCCGAACATAACGACCCGGCGCAATATTGAGAAATTCAACAGTGTATGAGCGATATAAAAGGCAGGGTATCGTGGCGATGGAGTATGTTAGGAGGGCAGCTGGTTGAAATACTAGCAACCGCCAGCGCAAGGCCCATGGTATATTGCGATAGAAGATCGCTACTAGACTCGGCCGAAACCAAGTATACAAATGGTGGACGATGCTGGAGACCATTGTCAACTTCTGGTTTATTGATAATAGCGTGATAGAACAAAGGTGAAGTTCAGGTTTGCGGCTGAAATGCAGCAGAACAAAAGAATCGAAAGTTGTAAGCGGCCCAACATCGCACCGGTCTTTAATGAGGGAGAGCCAATCAAGAACCACAAGCCAAGAACAAAATGGCGTCTCATTGAAATGATATCTATCTTATTCCAGTGATTTCTTTCACAGATCGAGTCCACTAAGTACTACTCACGCTTACAGGTGTTGCTCGAGTCTTGAGCAAACATTCACTTATTGGAATCATCAGTATATCTGCATCTCAAACAAGAACAGTTTTGAAATAAGCCACACATTGAGGAATGTATGCACAACTTCCTGCATGTAATTTATATCCCAGCCGCCACCCAAGCAGCTGTCAACTCACCGACATACATCCCTATCCTTGCAGCTGCATTCTAGCGACCCGATGCTCCGGGTGTATAAATTAAGCATAAATGAGATGCATCTCAAGATCTCCAAGGATAAAGCAAAGTTTGATGGTTCATCATGAGGTGCAAGATTGAGAGTGTTTGTGGGAAGAAATATTTAATACTATGTATCACCAAGCTTGACAAAGTCAGCTCGAAAGCCCCCGATTGCACCACCTAAAGTAACAGACACAAATAAATCCAGGTACTCCATATACTCGTGTATTCTTTAGATAGACCTGCTTGGTCGCCTTCCCCAGCCCAAAGATTTAGAACCTAGTATAGAACGCCATGCTACGCTATGTCAAATTTCCAATATCCAAACTCCTCCACTTGATCAAACCGAACCCAGGTTGAACGTTATAAAGGAAAGCAACACACTAACTGAAGTTATGGCTCCTCAGCCACAGGTCGTGGATGTTCCACAGATGCACTTGGTTGCCTGTTACCCGAGCCTCGAGTTCCCGGCCGATGGCTGTCTGTTTGACCAACGAGGTGCTCGCTCGGCCCATAGAATCCATGCATCTCTTCATTCACAATACTGAGATTACTCTGACCTAGAGAATCACTTCGTATTCGTGGTCCACCCGACTGACGCTGAGCTCCAGGAGGTCGGCTCGGGACACTGGCAATACTGCCTGACGATCTTCGCCTTTCATCCCTCGGGTATACCACCGATGATGGAGAGCTTGGGAGTTCTGGTACATATGGTGTTGCTTCTAGCTCTGCCGTCGGATGGGCACCTGCCATCACTCCAGGTGAACCATCAGATCCTTCAGAAGCATTACTATAGTTCCTAACATGGGTATACGTCCCGTGTGAATCTGTACTCGAACGGTTCCTTGTCGACCCAGTAAGTCTAGAGATATGGCTCATTCGATGTTGTTCGCCTGCAGCTACGGCGCTGAAGTAATCGTCCCTGTTACCCACTGCATCGAAACTAGCATGTCTGCTGGTGTTGCCGCTTCCGGGTACCGCGTGGTAGCCGTTCCCTCCGGGCGTGGGCTCGTTAGAACTGTGTTCTGGGCTGGCGAGGCCAAACGGTGAAGTTGCAGCAGAGTCAGGGCCGGGGTTTCGCGGCCGTGGAGGTATCAGTGACGGGTGTATCAATGGATCGATGCTCAGTTCATCGACGGCCGAGTCTGCAGTCTTGTACTCTCGGGTCTGTCGAGATTGGCTATTTGAGCCGTTGGATTTGTCTGATGTTTTTGGTGTGGCGACAGCAGCAACAACCTTGTTCAGATGGCGGATGATGATAAACGCCGCCACTAATACGATAACCAAGAAAGCCACGGAACCGGCAACAATACCAGCCAATGCGCCAGTTGAAAGGCCTCCTTTGTCGCCGTTGTCATCGTCAGATAAGCTCGTTGGGCTGACTTTGGGGATCGACGAAGGGAAGTATTTTAGAACTGCCTGGTCGTTATCTTCGCCAGCATTTACCGTCGGGAGAGCCGTAGGAGCCGTTGGTGTTTCGACGGTCACGGCTGTCGTCTTATAAGTCGTTCGCTCCCCCCTTATTGTCGTTGTAATAACCATAGTACTTGTGACAGTTACAGGATCGGACGAGTAGCACTGGTTCACGCCACATGCCATTCCATTCGGACAGCAGCCGTAGCTCAGTGATGACGGACATAAATACTGGCTAGCTGGACAATCGTATGTATATGCTGATCCAGAAGGCGGTACACAGTTGTCGGCTGTCTCGCAAAGGTAGCCGTCAGGACAACAGCCTCCTACTATATGTGAGCCTAGTTCACAAACGCTTGACATTCCCGGAATACGAACCTCCATAGACCGGAGCGCACACATGCCAGCCTATTTTTGTTCCACATGTCGAGGGTCCTTTCGTTGTTGCCTGACAGCTCTCTTTGGCGCAATCATAATTTTCTGGGCAACATCCTCCGTCCAAACTCGAAGGGCATAATTTCATACTCGTCGCACATTGCGCTTCGGCTCGTCGACCAAGACCCGCTGGCTGTGTGATTTGCGCCTCCTTCTCAATACGGTGAACGCCATCATGTCTTCTGTAGTCGGCCGCCTCGACACCCATAGCCCAGAATGCACCAACGACCGAGGTGAGGCAAAAGCTACACCCCCAGTTCCTCATCTTGTGCGATCATGGAACTGAGGGGAAATGCGACAGCGAATCGAAGTGGTATCGTTCAGCCGTGAGGGGCGCCGATCATGAGCAAAATGTAACTCGGATAAATGCAGCCTCTTCAGGCTGGTGGTTGTCGCAAATCAACGGATATAATCTGATTGATGATCGCGGGTTTACAACGGCCACAGGTCGATTCGAGACAAGATCGCCGTGAGGATAGTGTCGAATATTCAACCGTTTGGCAACAAAACAACCAGAAGCAATGATGAGAAGGAGAAAAGGAGAAATTTGTCAGACAAAATAGGAATGTTCCTACTGTCAGCAATGGAGGCCTTAGAGGCTTGTCAATAACCGGGGTCTGAAGATGCTACGCCACGAGTGAGCAGTAAATGCTTCACTCGTGCCAGACGATCTGTAGGGCTGAGCGAAAAGCCCACTGAAACCGACTGCACGGTTCGTTCTGGTTGGGCGGTCAACCCAAAAGCGCAGCACTGGTGAGATTGCAAGAAATAGCTCCTCTTAAGGTAATAATAATCGTGGGCCCAGCGTGGAGACTATGAAAGCAGGTGAAATGGAAACGGTGAGAAGTTGTACGGCGATGAGCAATATCCTACGGATAAGCAATCATGGGCTCGACACGCGGCTCATTTTCTCTCGCGGGGGCTGCTCGAGCTGAAACATAGCAGAACACCATAGGCCAAGAGCTTCAAGACGATCGATCGGTGACAGAGCTGCGAGAGAGCACCCATATGTGCGGTATTGCATTGTGGCTCGTCATCTTCACCAATACCATCGCTCGAGTCGCAGCTGAGGCTGTGGTGCAGCTCATGGGATTCGCTGGGCACAACGCCATGGTAGCTCAACAGCGAAGCCCCCTTGGTGCTCTATTTCTATACCATCCCTCAAGACAATGCAGTGTCTCTCATCTCACGATTGGTCGGCGACAGATTTCTCAAGCTCTTAGTGGCCGACTGTGAACGGAGAGTGCATTGTTTGGGAGCATATGGTGCGCTCAAGTGCATTGGCGTTGCTACCGTGGCAGCCATTCAGCGGTCTTGTCCGTCTGACAAGTAGACAAGGCCACGAATCAAGTGTCTTATGGAGAAGGGAACCCTGTCCATAACGACAGAAGTTCATCCAAATCACCGGGGATTGGGGGCCGAGAACTTCGGGGGCGGAGGCATATAATAGTAATGGAGAATAATGATTCAGTTGAGAGATGCTGATGAGGTCAAGCTGCTTTGAAGACAGCCGCCCTTCGCTGATACAGACGAGTATTATGGATTTGAATAGGATTCTTCAAGGGGGGATCTTGGACTCCGTATTGTGCAGACAAAAACCCAGTTGGGCGATCCCAGGCCCATTTGTAAAGTTCCGATAAGTGATAGCGAGTCATACCTGTATAGCCGGCTGTGCGTTTAGTATTACGTGCTTATTACATAGCTAGCTATATAGATAAGGCTAAATATCTAACTTTAGCTTAAATATATAGCTGCTATTTAGTAATAATACTATTTATAATTAAAATAGCTATTTAGAGGTATTTTTTATCTTTATAACTATTTATCTTTTTATATTACTTATTATTAATCTACTACCTAGCCTTTAACTATAGTAAATAATATAAAAGTAATATTACCTTTTAACTTATAGGATTATATAAAAATAGTTATCTATTTATAATAT
>JAAOAR010000162.1:0-142532 GCA_013395995.1 Fusarium pseudoanthophilum
GATATTACCCAAACATTCCGTCACCATCCGCACCTTGGATCGCGATTTACTGCCTGGTATTCCCCCCCGGGGAAGTCATGCACTCACACCTAATTTTGTTTTTATTGTAATATATTCCATATACCACCACCCTCCCTCCCTCCCCCTACCTACTTAAAAACTTACACTTCGATCGACAATCAAGCTTTCACACTTCTGTCAAAGTACCCGGCATCCATGCCTGTCAACTTGTCCGGCTTTCACTCCATCATGTCGTTTGATTCCTTCAGCACGTATCAGCTTGATACACCAAACATGCTAGCTGGGCAAAGTGCTCAATCTTCACATGACAACTTTCAATTAAGTCCATTTGATACCTGCCCAGTCCCAGGCATGATTCAGTATCAAATGGATATGCAGCAAGATCCACAAGAAGATGAGGAACCAAGATCAAATACCAGGCCCAAGCTCGGCTACAAGCGAGCTTCATCAGCGTGTAGTAAGCAAGGTTCCCCTCCTCTGGTTTTTGGCCTGTACGCTCATCCATCTAACCTTTCCCCAGAACAATGCAGGCATCGCAAGATAAGGTGCATCGCCTCTTCTTCCGACGCTCAAGCTCGTTGCGTCAGCTGCGTTCGTTTGAAGAAAGAGTGCAGCTCTTACCTCACGGGCCGGTCGTCTGCTGATGGCTCTGATCTCATTCGAGTAGCCAGGTTCTCTCCTTCTACCGATGAGAGCTCAGACGCATATGATCTAGCACAGACTTCTACCAGTATGGACCAATATCTAGACATGCAAAAGCCACCGTTGGATTCATCGAAAACGAGGCCTACAGCTTCAGTAGCCCCCATCGGCAATGGCATTCCGTGGGCAGATAGCTTTACATCTGGATTGAGAGGTTTGTTTAGCTTCAGTGATACAACTCTTCGGGTCCGTCATTACTAACACCGCTCTTCTCTAGTATCAACTGTAGAAGGCCAGGTGAATCTCAACATGAGAAGCCAAAGTCTTCCAGAGTGGGATGCTGCAGTCATGGGGCAAGTTTCAAATGCAAACGCAGTCGACTTCGACTCAGTCCAAAGGGGGCAGCTCTCGGAAGTGCCTACTATCTCACACTTCCCACCATCAGTGGATATGTCAATCCCATCAACTTCATCAATTCCACAGCACGCAAGCCCTCTATCTCAAGCAGATTTCAACTTTTCGTGGGGCTCAAACTCCTATGCACTGCCAATACGGTCCCTGTCCGGGTTACCTGAGACCGTGAATAACGGCAATATGGTTCACGTTGGCGCGGAGGCTGTCTTTGATTTTCAGTCGAGCCCATCTCCCAGCACCAACCAGCCACTTCCTTTGCAGATCAGCCTGGCAGCACAGGGTCGCAGCCAGTCGTTGCCTTATAACGGTTATACATTTGATTCATTCTGGGAATGATGATTGGGGACACCCAGAGTCCCAGTCTATGAGCTAGATTCTTCGGTACAAGTACCAGTATTATAGGAAGGTAAAAGACTATATGATATGGCGTTTATTATAGCGTTTGGAACGATAATGAGTTATGGATAATGGCAAGACTGTATGGACTTCATTGTAACGGTTAAGAAAGGTTCGGTTGACGGATCGTCACATCAGCTTAGTGTATTTAACTTTGATTGTATTTTTGACTTCACTCTGTCCTTTTTTGATCCTTGTGCAACCTTGGCTCTCTCTACTCTATGTGTTTATCACAAATGTCCTAACTTTTACATCTTCTTGATACGTAGCTTTACTCTGTTCTGGTACACTGTAGACATAGTACTTAACGTATGGCGGGATATTGACACATCATTCTTGTCCCAGGAGCTAACCTTCTGATCTACGCTTACTAATGAGTCTTACCAGATAACCGGCACCTCTCGAGTCCTGTATCAGTGGGTCCAGACGTAGACGTAACACCGGCTCTCGGATCTTCGCTAACTAGTTCGAGGGAGGAAAGCGTCTTGGTACTAGTAGATGCTGCAGTCTCTGAGACATTGAGCGACCAGCTACTTTCTGAAACATGTCTTACTCTGTCCTTAGGGAGCAAGAAAACACAAGACCTAAGTTTGGGGTGACAAAATAAACTCCACAAAAGGTGTCCTAAATTTACACCAAGTTACCTAAATCTTTTTATCAGCTAGGCTTAAGGCCCCGACTCTTATTTTCTCCCCTAGTCTGTGAGCATGGGATGTCACTTTAGTTGGGCCAGCGCATAAGTCGCTCGGGCGTTATGTGCCGCGTCGATCTTTATAGCTGCATCAAATACCAAGCAATGATCGATCACCCGGGATTCCGCCCTGCAACTTTCTCTCCTGGTATGAGGCGGAATGTGCTCCCCAAACGCCACCAACTGTTTTGAGGCTTCAGTGGTAGATCCATTCGGTATCTATATCACCCCGGTAGTTGACACGGCTACATTTCCGCGCCTCTCCGTTCACCCGAAGAGCTTCTCATCACACCAACAGGTTTGAATCGTTCTGCACAATGAAATCATCACGATCTTCAGACGATTCGGGTCCCTCAGACCATCGAAAACCACCGTCTCTATCGGAGATTCTCCAACCTCATCTACTCCTCAGCCATCGGGAATCACGATCTCCATCAGCATCTGCATTCAATGGTCCATCACCCACCAAGCAAGAGAGAGCTTCTCTTCCCCAACCTATTCACCCCGATTTCAACTTGCCACATCGTCTTCCTAATTCCTCAACAGGGCTGTCAGATCTTCACGCACGCGCCCTCATTCTCAATCCAGCTGCTCAAGCCCGACACAAAGATGTTTTGGACCGGTACACTGGAAACCAGACCTATAGAGACATGCTGGGTCAGGTAAGCCAGACATCATATCGCCGCTTTCCAAAATAGTATTAATTCTGATTAGATCATGTCGCGCTCCCATGCTATCTCCAATTTCGCCGAGGCCAACCGGAGAATTGCCTTGAAACAGTACCTCACACAGATGAACATAGCAAGGCTACCTAAAGAGGAAGATGTCAACGAAATGCTTAGAAATCAGGAGATAGTTAAGCAATTACTGCAACAAGTCAATTCACTGCAATCCTCTCTAAGAACTCAATCAGGCCCTGGACCTCCTCATCAACACATGATCGGTTTGTCTGCGTCGAGACCGATGATTGCCTCGACAGAGGTCGCAAAGCCAGAACTCGTAAGTCGATATTCTATGGAGCCAGGACATGTCTGACGGTCAATAGCCCGTCGGTCTTCTAGCGAGATGTGGCAATTGCACTAGATTTACTGCTCGCTTATCAGAACAGCGGCAGACTTTATGCCGAGATTGCTATTCTCTCCAGACAAGACAGGGAGCTGCACAAAGCTCCAGACGTGGCCGGGCTCTCTGAGTCCTGGAACCTTTGGCAGTCAAGTCAGTTTCGATATGGTTTCGATTCCCAGAATCAAGAGCGTTGTGTATAAGTGCTGGGCGCTTTTGTAGTAGAAGTCTATCAACTACTTGCATATAATTGGTCATTTAGCTGGATCAGATACTTCAGGAGCTTAGCCTATTGACATTGACACATATGTCGAGTTGGATCAGGATTTTCACTTCATCCATCATACATGTTTACTTGCTTCATCACGGAATATAAGATACTGAGATAAGTCGCGATATTCGACATTTTGCTTCAGTAGCTCGCCTTGAAATTAATAGGTAGTAGCTGTAAAATAGAATAAACTAAAATATTATCCCCCAACGTTTTGTTTCCTTCGAGTGATGAGGTCCAGCGATATTTCTATATCCAATTCGGTTTCTCCAGTTCAACTTGGATCCCGGGTTATTATCGATATCAGCTGTCGTAGGGTTCAGAATCCAGGTGTGTAAAGAAACACGCTGAGCCTGAATGACGGAAAGGTGTAACAAGCTGTCCTCAATATCAGATTCTTCGGAGTCAGTTTCTCCAGCATCCGTGGACTCTTCTTCATCTTCTGTACTGCTCCCACTCTCACTGCAGCTAGGATCAGACCAGTACGAAGTATGCGTCGAGGGAGGCTCCGTATATCCAAAGGTGTTGCGTTTGTTAGGTTCTGTATCACTTTCACCTGAAATACACAGGTTATGCCCTTGTTGGGGATGAGTTATAACATCATCTTTCGGAGGAACAGGAGGAGGCTCAAGACTCCAATCTCTGTCGGGATCAGACTGACTTCTCCGAACGGGAGTAGGCCTGGTAGGTCGAATGTTCTCTAAAGACAGGAAAGGCCGTTGATGTAGCTGAAGCGGCGGTCGTAGAATGCGACCTGAAGCAGAAGAAAAGGATCGCAGCTGAGAAGCAGCTTCTATCTTTAGGTTTCTCTTTGGGAGTGTCTCGGGTACAGAATAACACGATGAGTCTGATACTGGTCGTGGCTGGGAGTCTTGAAGCGAAGGTTCGTGAGCAGAGTTGTAACGAGGGTAGTAAGGGCTCTGTGGCTTTTGACTCTGGTATTTCTGGGCCTGAAAATTTGTGGTTGGCCAGCTATGTAATGGCTTGTGTGATTGAAATGCCAATGCCATATTGGGGTCCTGGTTGGTATTTCCAAGACTAATATGTAGAACAAAGCTTAGCTAAGCTTTGATATAAATAAAAAGGCTGAAATGATATCGGCAAGCTTCTGTGCCTGTAAAACAAAAAGAGGGGAAGGGAACAAGCGTCCGCGTAATGTTTCAAAGAGAGTCTTGGATATTCCAGAAACGATCGTGGTGCATTGCTGAATTGTGAATACACTGGTAGGAGACTTTAATGTGGTGGGCGTAGTTATACTTTATAAGATCAGCTAACATGTCCAAAAGCTGAAACTGGCTCCGAGTTAATGAAGTTGGTGGTATCTTTCTTCTGCAAGGCAAGGTTATTATTGACCGCTTTCGTCTTCAGTCACAGCCGCCTGGGGCTAAGTTAGATTGTTTGTGTGCGGCTGACAGTTTCGTCTACCAACTATACCCCATTGGCTTATCACAACTGCAAGGAGATCGTCTGGAATGCAAGCCTCGCTGTAGGGTTGATTGACAGAACACAGAGTTCTATATTATATTTCAGCAGCGATTGGCTAACTATTACATCTCGACCTCAGATCGCGAGATGGATCTAGATGCTTTCGTCTTGGATTCTAGATCTCCTCCTTGTGCGAGACATTTGAGAGCTCTTTTTTGCTCCGTGGATTACCAAACTGACGTGATGGCTGTCCCGTGTCTTGCCTACGGGAGTGTCACACTTATCTTCACCCATGTTAGAAAACTTGCTTTTAATATAGCATTAGATTTCTGCGAGTGGCTGGATCAATGCGCTGCCCTCCAACATCACGTTCACTCCTGTGAGAATCGCAGCCTTTAGAGCGAGCCATCGGCGATGCTTGATCTTCACTTTTATGGGTAGTGACTGCTGAAGGAGCTTCCCTTCCGTTGAACCATGAAACCTGTTTTGTCTAAATTGTAGATTCTAAGATGGATAGACGAAATATGGAAGTCACGGGATTGGCTTGTTTTAGCTGCTTTAGGTATTTTGAAACTCGTCACGGATGACTTGCAGCGGGCATTTGTACCTCGAAAAGTGGATATTCAATCTAATGCCGGAGCTGACATCACGGTGGAATATCACTAAACTAATGCCCATTGAACACCATAGTGACCAGAGGGAAATAATATGCAGTCATGTTGCACTTAAGTAAGGTCAGACAAAGTACAGGCAAATAAAACAATAAGTTAGCAGCTAGAAATATGTGATATAAAAGCTCATAGCACACATTAATTAAGCATTTACTGTAAATTGGCAATTGTTAATAGCCCATTTAAGAAGTCTACCCTAAACCTCAGATATCACGGAAGCCAAGTTCTCTGTGCTGATCTCGATTCTTAGCCATAAGTCTTAAGTGCAAGTAACACGTGTGTGAGGCGCGTGATGTGAGCCATCAGCTGTGGGGACTGTCAACTCAAAATAACACTCTTATCAAAGTCAATCCGGGCAGTATACCGGCTACCCAACACAATTGCCCAAGTAACACACTTAGCTCACAAATTA
Source organism: Fusarium pseudoanthophilum (assembly GCA_013395995.1). NCBI lineage: Eukaryota > Fungi > Ascomycota > Sordariomycetes > Hypocreales > Nectriaceae > Fusarium > Fusarium pseudoanthophilum. The sequence continues at coordinate 6,006 of JAAOAR010000162.1, forward strand.
GGCATTATACCATCATAGCTCGACAATTGCTCCAGTATTACAAAAGTAAGCTCAGCATTGGATGCTCAATTACGATACGAGGGTTTGGCTTGGACAAAACAATTTACTAATTGGAACCCGAGATGTACATGAGTATTGGGTTCAGAGAGGAGCAATCTCTCATCGCAGACTGAGACAACTTTTGTATGGTATATTAGTGACGCAAGCAAAGATAGGCATAGAATTAACACCTCATACAGACTTCCATCATGTGCAACGGTGATTAATGCCCAAAAGGAAAAGACGGGTAATAGAGATGATCAACCCGCCGAGGATCTACTTGCTGTTGGCAGAGTCCATGTGGATTCAGAAAGGTCATCTCGATGAGCAGCTGGGTCGGGGCTGCTTTTAGTCTAAACGCCGGTATTTCGACCTTCAACAACCAGTGGCTTCTTGACTAAACAACTGTCATAGAAGCACGTCTTACGTCTCTCATCTCAAGAGTAACAATCTTTGTATTAACGGTAATACTATTGTCACGAAGCTTTCGTTACAACAAGGCTATTAACGGCCCGAAAAGGCATACCAGTTGTTGGTAGAGCATCATGAGGATATCTAGAAGGTTGACTACGGACCTCGGCGGCGCTGTTTGCCAGTTCATTCTCACCACCCAACTCGTATCCTCTACAATGAAAAGGAGACTGCAAGGGGTATCGCCGGAACATACATTCCTCAGTTGTAGAATGATGGCAAGTCATCAGTGTAGTTTCTGACGATCTTTTTGTTTCTAGCAAACTCGAACCGGTCAAGGGAGTGCTAGTACAATGCTAGCAGAATGTGAGGGGAAGAATTATGACGATGGATCGACGATGATAACAAATATTTAGAGGGAGCCACGCTAATACGGGCGGAAACAAAAATCCCGGTGTTGATATGCAAGGGCTTAGAAGCCTTTTACCCCAGGTCCGTAAGCGTACTTCAATCTATTGGGGGAGTTAGGGCTGAAGTGGATCAATGTTCGGGGTTTATTGTGTGGGGATTTCGAATGGTTCCGGTTACTCCAGAAAGGTCTTACCAGTAACTTAAGCCGTGTTTCAGTTAATATGCCGTGTTTCTAATGAGCCGTGTTTCTCATGTGCCGTGTCTGAGGCAGAAAAAGGACCGAATTTCTACATTGGGAACATGGCAAAGTGAACTTCTCGTGGTGATCATCCCTTGCACTTGGTTCTGTGCCAGGTACGTGGTAGACCTGTTTTAGTCTGACACGTCTGCCAATCACGTGAGACAAGACTGAAGAGTATTGGATCTCAGTACTGTACTGACCTAGGTAAACCTACGAATGAATCACGTAAGGGGAAAGAAAACACAGGGCCTCGATCATAAGTGAGAAAAAGACTTAGGTAATATAGCCTAAGCTTATGATAGCTTTTGATGAGTTTATTTTGACACCTCCTATTGAAGTTCGCTATTTTCTTGCCCCTAAGGGTTGCTCAACAGCCAAGAGATTAGGAGTTGGCTCATCCAACTGCATACCACTATGCCATGCTTTGTGTTCACACTAAATCTCAGGAAGGGATCCAGGTAGTCTGGATATCAAAACAAGTAAACGATCCAAGAACTACTAGCTTGCTTCTCCTGAGAATGTGTCTCAGCGACATATGCGTAGCAGGACTATGCCGATCCCGAAGAGAATGACAAACTATTCCGGGCATCAAAGAAATGAGGGAGGTTGCACTAACGCGTTCCTGCGTAAGGGACTCCCTTGACCCAAAATCGACTGTAACTCAGATATAAAGAGTACAATGTGACCCCCCAAACCAAAACCTTCTCTCATCAGCATCTCTCAGCCTTCGTTCAAGTCTCATTTACTACTTCCCATCCCATCACCCCACAAAACCCACAAAGCCCTTCTTTAATATCTTCTGTCTTCGACAACCCCAATCCTTCAAGATGCAGTACATGACCATCGTCGCTTTCCTCGCCGCCACCGTGGCCGCCGGTCCCCAGATCAGGGCGTACCCTTCCATTGATCAGATCACTGTCGCCCAGGCCAACAATGCCTGCGGTAACAACATGCAGGTCACTTGCTGCAACAAGGTCACCAACACTCCTGCCGGCAACGCTGTCGGCAACGGTGCTGGTATCCTTAACAACCTGAGCCTGTTTGATCAGTGCTCCAAGCTTGATGTTAACGTTCTGGCTATTGCTAATGGCCTCCTTAACAAGGAATGCCAGGCAAACGCCGCCTGTTGTCAGAACAGCGGCGGAAGCGTAAGTGTTCCCCAACTCCCCTGTGAAAAGCTTCATACTAACATCATGAATCTAGGCCACTGGTGGTCTCGTCAACGTCGCCCTTCCCTGCATTGCTCTCAGCAGCCTTATCTAAGCGCTTCTGACCAACGCGCATGGCCCCAGAGTTTGGAGTCGTTCAGTATTTTGACTATAATCTTTGCATCGGGTTACAAACACGCCATTTTGGCGACTCACAGTCTTTACCTTCGTGTTCTCGGGCGGCCGTCAAGTTCCATTGCCTGAGTTGTGTATTTATCATTGTTTTGTGGGGTAATTTGGGGTTGAGAAAATGTGCTGTTGATGGTATGCATCTCACGACAGCCCTCATAGGTCTGCCAGGTGTAATTCAATCATCGGCAAGGGCCATAATTTAGAATTAGCACTCAATCATATCATTTCGCGGCATTCAAACATCATCGTCACATGTGATTACTGGGTTTCTTCATTTGTCACAGTCAAGCACTAGTACCAGCAATATTGATCTCATTATAGCCAATCCCACCCTCGTCGTGCTCTTCTTTGCAATTCTTAGCATCACGAAGGAGAAAGAGTTAGGTTGATATCAAGATGCTGTGGACGTCTCTCCTGGACGCCCTGAGTAGCAACTTCGCCACAAGTTCTCTATTCTGATTTGCGCTCTTAGCCAAGGATCTCAGTCGTAAACAACACATCTAACTCATGACTGGAATACTACACCAAAAGTTTGATATCATGCATCTATTTATAAGAGTTTAATACCCTCAACTAAGTTTGGTGGTATGTACCGCCTATGACTAATACTGTTGAGCGTAGTTGAGCAGTTCGCTCTCAAGCACAAAGAGGACAGGCTCTGAAACTCTGTGTACATCTGCAGAAGACATATTGACATTCCATCTAAGGTCGAACAGCATCTCAATTTCCATCTCGTTGACGTTCTCCAGGGTGAAATAGTGAATACCATTCTTCTTCAGAAACCTCACCCATCGAGCATTAGGCGGAGGATCATCGTAAAGATGCTTGACGGCAATGATCATGGAGGCAAGGACTAAGCAATATGGAGCACTGGGGTCAGGTCCAGATGCTCCGGGGTGACGAAGCCGCCAACGACCAAGATATACCGCAGATGCAATCATAACGATTCGGGGTAGCTTGAATGCTATCACCAGAGTGCGGACAAAAGACGACAAGCTAGGCAGGGTGTCTGTTACCGGACCTTTTGCAAGGACGCTACCTGTCTTTGTGGAGTATTTTGGACTTTGGTGCAGATAAGGCACTGCGTCAGCAGCGATGGTGGTGATATAGTTCATGAAATAAAGGTCGACGAAGGCATCTGTCAATGGCCGGCCCACACTCCGACATTCTGAAATTGTTGAGTGGGACGACATGTCTGCCAAGGTCATTTATGGCTAAGACAAAGAATTATTAGTGACGACTACTTGAGTAAGTGCGTGTATGAATGATGGGACGTGAGTGTTGGGACGAGGGGGTTGAACAGATTGCCAGGCTAGAGCCAAGACGTTGGCTTGGTCCAGAATGAGTTTTGGATCTCCACTTACAATTTGGTTGAAAAGGGCTAATCACCTCTGGTCAAGGGAATGGCCTGTAAAGATGAATTTGAGACGAGTTCACAGCGCCACGGATATGATTTCACAGAGGCAAGACTATTTGTATTCTCAAATTTAAGGTAGCTGTTATTGTGCATCATTGTCATGACGCCGCACGATCCAGTAACAATTCCACAGGTAACTGGAATACAATCTGAAAAGTCTCTCAAACTCTCAATGGCATTGTGTTCAAGACGAATTATTTAGGTTGGCGAGGGAACATCTGTTCCCAACGATATTGGTAGCCCGATGACAGCTCTCGATGAGCAAGATTTGATCTCTGTACCACATTTGATGCAGGGACCGATTGACTGGAATCTTCAGATAGAATATAGATACAATTTGTTAGCTTGATTGCTTTGCACGCTTGCTGGAACGGGCAAGCGGCTCCTGTCTGCCGAGGAGAGGGAGAATCTGCCGTGTCTGACATGAACCAGGAACTTCTATGCAATAAGGTACCTTAGTCAAAACAACTCTAATAAGGGTGCCTGAGACACTTTAAAACGTTTGCGCGGCACTCCCTTTAGATCGGTCCGACTGTCTGCCGTGTTTCTCAACGTCACTCATCTCCATGTAAGTCACTGTCTCTGAACGAGTTCCTCACTCTCAAGCTTCATTATGCTGCATCCTTATTATTGTTTAAAATTTGGAATGCCAATAGTCTCTTGAATAACTTGGTAAGTGTAGTTTACTTTAATTAACAACTATCCCTACTTGCTACCAAGTAAACGAATTCCTCCCTTGATCTGCCGTATGCGGTCTCCAAAATGTGCTGCTAGTTACGCAGCACTGGCGATCTTCCATTGCAAAGTCCCCCCTTTGACTATGATAGTATATTGACAATGCAAACTTGCATAACTTGTTGTAGTTCACATTCAGCCTACCCCTTAGTTCATTCAATATTTACTTTTGACAGAGATGAGAGGATCAGCGCTTGGGATCATCATGTATAATATTTCATTCCACTAGACTTACGAGGGGCGCCGGTCCTATTCGCTCAGTCTTTGCGTACCTGGAGCTGAAAGCTCTGCTCGAAAAATACGTATTGTCTAGATATAAAAACTGGAAGACTTACCAGCAAGTCCCAAGTATTCTCTATCCTCTTCAAACACACTCCTTTTCCACTCATTACAACGCAATCTTGCAAATATTTCAAAATGCAGTCATTCCTTACTCTTGCATTGCTTTTCGGCAGCACTTTGGCTGCTCCCTTGAACGCTGACCAGAGTGAAGTCGCTCGTTCCGTTGAGGGCGCCCTTGGCCTGGAGAAACGACAAACCCTTCCCCGATCCGTCATCCAGATCATTGACTTGGGCAATGGAGAAGACTCCGAGGCTTCTACTACTGATGCTTTCGTCGAAACCACTAGTACCAGCACCACGGCCTTCGGAGTCCCGACTGTCGTTCCTTTCGGATCCACGGACGAAAGTCAACAGCCAGATCCAGCCGGCCCCATTAGTGGTCTGAACAAAAGACAGCTCGATGCTCTGACTGGCCTTCTTGGAGGACTCAAGTCCGATCGCTTGAACAAGCGACAACTTGACGCCGTCACCGGTCTTCTTGGCCCACTCCTCGGCGGCCTTGGGGGTGCACCACCTGCTGTGCCTTCACCTGTACCCGTTCCTGGAGTCACCACTACCGCTACTGGGGTCGTTTCCACTGCTAGCGATGCTGTTCCTACCAACCTCGAAGAGTTCCCCACCTTTGGTCCTGAATGAGAAGAACGGGAGAGGAGGGCGATGCATTTTTGCAGCAGTCCTAGTCACAAGCTTGTCGCTGCATATCATGCAAGGCCATGCTTGATGTTCTTCTAGCTGTTGGACCTTTCTTGTGGGGAGTTTATCATGGTGTTGAGATTGGGCTTCGGTGATGGGAGGAACAGGGGCAATAGTGCACGTCGGACGAGAGATGGGTTATGCAGTTGGGTTTACCGGTGAATATAGTAGCGTTTGAGCTATCAAATATAAATCTGAGCCGGAATCTTGATGTTTTGTTCATAGGCAGATAAACACACGTTTATCGTGGCGGCTTCTTATACGTCATACTCCATTATTATGCAATGCTCTGTTGGTCTCCTCATTTCATAACGCTGCCTGACAGTATTTCCAAATAAATCGTCACTTTGTGTTCAGGTCAGCATATTTGCTACTAAATTACTTCCCCAATATTTGGCATGCGCCTTATTAAAAATACTAAATATATAACGGTCCATATAACTTGTTGAGTGTAGTGTTATCACGAGAGTTGTTGTGAGGTCTAGGGTACCACGTGACTATGCCGAGCATCGGATCCACATGAGCTCATGTTCTCGATGGGCGGTGATAGTTAGCCAAACACCAAGTCGATATCCCTTTTCAACAGGGAGATCGATACCGCATCTAACGCTCTGCACCGAACAACGAGAATGCCATCGATGGCCCGTTGAGTTGATCTCAATGGCGTCGCAATCGGCTATCGCAGACCCCCGCAACAATGTATAACCGCGACTCAAGGATAATGCGCAAGCTCCTCGGCAAGGCTGCGACCGAGACCCCCGCAGGCGATTCAGCCAATCTCTCGATAACAAGCGCGCCCGCTTCTACAATCTCAGCCTCGTTTCGACCGTCAAAGTCGCAAGATGCCGTATATAGAGCCGGCGTTCCGATACTGGCCCTCGATGTCTCCCCCGATCGAAGAGCCGCCGTGCTGGCAGGTGGACATATTCTGAAGACAGTGGTCCTCGACGATCCTCACAACTTCAACTTCAACTTTCGCGAGGGCGTGGACTTGAGAGCTGCGATTACTGCCCAGCCCGCTGGATTGAAGGGTAATCAGGCGGCGGATCAGCTCAGCATTCGCGATGTCAAATGGCACGGTGGTTCAACAATCTTCACGGCTTGCGCGAATGGCAAGATCTTCGCATACGATGTCGCACGAGTCGGATCTGGCGCGGCCGAGCCATTGGAATACATGCAGATGCAGGAAGATTCGCGCCAGGTTAACACCCTCGATGTCAATCCACATCTCAAGAGCTGGCTTCTTTCCGGCAGCCAAGATGGCATGGCGCGCGTTTTCGATACAGCGGCACCTCTCCAAGGACGATCGGGCGGCATCACTTTTCGGCAACGATTCGCGCCGCTGAAATGTATCGACTCGGTCCGGCAAGTCAAATGGTCTCCAAAGGTCGGACATGAAATGGCATGCTGTACCGAGGGTGGAGTGGTGCTCAAGTGGGATGTCCGCCAACCAGCAAGACCTTTGCTGAGGATCAATGCCCACGAAAAGGCGTGCGCATCTATCGCATGGCATCCAGATGGAAACCACCTTATCAGTGCTGGTCGAGATACGAAACTCCATGTCTGGGATCTTTCGAGTTCAGCCGATAAACGACAGAAGCCGAAATGGTCTGTGACAACACCTGCGCCTATCTGGACTATCGCATGGCGACCTGGCCTGTGGTCTGCCACAGCGCAAAACAAACGCGTAGCTCAAATAGCAGTGTCCTACGATGATAGCAGCTCTCGTCGATATGGTACTTCGGCAGTACACATCTGGGACCTGGCTCGACCGACTATGGCATATAAGGAGATCGAGAGATTCGACGCTTCACCGGCTACTCTGCTCTGGCAAGACCAGGACATGCTTTGGACAGTTGGTCAAGACGGATTATTTGCGCAAAACGATGTCGCATATGCGCCCAAGGTCATTGATCGCCAGTCTACCTCATCTATGGCATTCTCACCGAAAGGCGATGTTATGATGTTTCTTGACGAGCGATCGCATCAAAGCAGTCGACCTCGACCTCCAGTCACACACCACGCCGAGATTGTGCCTCGTGGCCCCTATGGATCGAGCTCCAACGCCCCCATGCTCAGCATCAGCCGCAGCGACTCGGAGGAGGATGTCGTTGGCAGCTTTCTTGGTCCCCGACGACGAATGAGTCGAAGGAAAGCAGGACGATCCACCAATTTGAGCACGACGCCACCTTCTGGATCTGGCCTCGATGATAAGCCGTTCCTGGCACTTGACCAAGCCATCAATGTTACAGGTGTCTTCAAGACTCAGCAAACGATGGCTTTCGGTCGACTGCCTGCTGTAAAAACAACAAAAATTTACCAATATCTCTCAGGATTATACCTCGAGACGCTCCACCAGGAGCTCCCATACGTTAAAGATGGCAAGCCGCTCAATGAACGAGTCGGTGTTATACTAGAACATTACGCACGCGCAGCCGAAAGCGTTTCGTACTTCCGATTAGCACAGACTTGGCGCGTTCTTGCCTACACGGTCGGCCTACTCCTCGATCGCCGCGCTCAATACCACCTCGACCTCCGACTCGGACGCTTCCAGAAGGTGAAGATAGAAGAGAGAAAGGGAAGTGGAATGCTGAAGCCCGTTGACTTTTATACTGCTAGTCGAACCCCCGGCGACGAAACGCCCCGACGTCCTTCTGGAAAGTCAGGGCTCGGCAGCCGCTCTCTGAGCACTCGATCCCTCCTCGCGATGGGATTCGAGAGCACGTCCAACGTCCCAACTCCGCTCGCGCGACCGGCTGACGCTCCAGATAATTCGAAAGAGCATGCGCAACAGGTCGGCAAGAGGCTTGCAGCTGTCACGGAGCCTGATGAACTTCGTCTTGGGCCTGGCATAAATGACAGGTTCGAAGACACCCCCCGAAAACGGCTCGACTCGGTTCCCGTCTCTGATGTCAGCCATGAAAGCGAGAGCTCACAGATATCTAGCACTGAAGGATACGACTTTTACGACGCCGAGGTCTTGCTCAAGGCCCTTGATGTTCCTCCCCCTAAGAAGAAGGAGCCTCTATCGCTGGACTCTACGATTCCAGAGGTTCAGAGGGTGACGCGCCATGATTCGGACGAGAGCTTTGCTCAGATGTTTTCGACGTCTGATGCGACGAAGAAACCTTCGGCTTCGACATCGAGAGGCACCGGACCATGGCGATCGAGCCTTGCGAGACATGCTTCGGACATGGAGAAGGATACTGAGTACCCAAGTCACATTCGTGGCGAAGAGGTTCATGCAGATACGCCCACGGATTCACCCAAGTCACGCTCACATAGTAAGAAGCCGCCGACAGACTCACCAGAGGATCTTTTCTTAATATCTCAAACCACAATGGGAACCGATGATTCGTTCCCGTCGCAATCGTCAGAGCCCCTACCACCTGAACCATCACCACCCAAGATTGTCACGGAGTCACTTCCAGTGAAGGAAGACTCCCCACAGTCACAAGTACTTGTTCCAGCAAGTCAATCCAATCGATCCGGCAGCCCTGCCAAGGACCTATTTCCTGCACAGAAAGATCTACGGCCTCATATTGTTGAGACAGACTTTCTCCCATGGGATGATGATCCTTTATATCCCTTCCCGACTACTGTGTCTGGCGAAAGCCCGATTGTCTCACCGCTTGATCCCTACACCTCCATTACAGAGGCCTTGCACTACGAGTCGCGAACTTCTGCTGTTAATGCTTCGGCCATCGTTCTCCTTCTCAAGCCTTTAGTACCCGACTTTGTGATAGACTATCACCAGGCCAACGCAGTCTTGCGACAGCACCACTCGAGATTGATGCAGATGGGCCTCTTCATTGAGGCGTCGCTTCTACGGAACTTGTGCATCAAAGGATGGCCAGAAGGGCTGCCCCAGTGGGGTGAGAATTATACAGCAATCTTCACACCAGCGCAGCAGAACGGAAAGGTTAGTTTTCTTTGCTCTGCGTGCAAGAAGCCCAGAGAGCTTGATCCCAAAGATGGCCCAGAAGCTATCTGGACTTGTGAGCGATGTCGTACCACCATGGCGCCATGCGCTGTCTGCGGCCATAGAGAGCCAACACATGCTGAATTCGCGCCCGTGGAACTACCCACCGCCTTGGGCTCCCCAGACTCCTGGCTCTCCCAATGGTGGTACTGTCCGGGCTGTGCACACGGCGGCCACGCTTCCTGTCTCACAGCATGGCACGCTGTTCTCGATCAGCCGGACTCTAGCGGCTCAACCACCTTCAGCGATGGCTGCTGTCCCCTCGATGGCTGTGGACATGCCTGTCTTCCTGGTCGATATCGCGGCGAGACCAGCACGGCGCGATCTGACGAGATTGGTCGCGCGACCGTAGAGAAGACGAGGGCAAGAGATGAGCGTGGAGCAAGCAGCAGTAGACGATCAAGTCCTCGTGCAGGTATGGATCGATCTGTCAAGAGCGATGGCAATGACATACCGCAGAGCAGAGCGGTAGGTATGGCGAGGGATGCGCTGAATAAGGGTAGTGGAGGGATCCTCAGCTCGAGCCCTGGAAGGGCTGTTGTGACGGGGGAGAGGGAGAGGAGGAAGAGTGTCAAGTTTGCGAGCACTGATTGATAGAGCTACGGTGGGCATTGTTGTGCCTTGTATTATTACGATTAGCATGGCGTTTGGAAGTGGCGTCATTTGCTGGGGAGATTATGGCGTTCTTGCTACAAGATGGGTGTCGGAGATGTGCATAGTTGAGCGATGAAAGGAATTACTGAGGCGGAACATTTAATTGCATAGTTTAGCAACTAACTAACTTCTTATAAGAAAGTACCGTCTAGGCAGCTGTGAGTGAAGTAATTAAAGTTTACTGTTTGTACATGATGGGATGTGTTTGACTTTGTCTTAGGGTTTGAGGTTCTCTTGCCCCTCAACTTTATGCATCTTCATTCGGACTCATACGGGATCGTGCTTCTCAGTGACCTTCTCAACGACTCATCACCATCATCCCCCGGATAATCTCATTTCTCTTCTCAACTGTCTTCACCCTCAAGTATCGTCGAGAACATGGATATCTCTGGCTCAGAGGAACTTACATACCACATGAGCACAGGTACGTATTACCTTGAGCCTTCTGTTATACTTCATTACACTAAAAATGCTCCAGCGCTGCTCGACACTCGTCCCATCATTATATCCGGCCCTTCTGGTGTTGGAAAGGGTACATTAATCCAGAGACTGAAGGACAATCACCCTACCATCTTCTCCTCCGCTGTCTCGCACACAACGCGCCAGCCGCGACCAGGAGAGGTTGAGGGAGTTGCCTACTTCTTCTGCTCCGCGCCAGAGTTTCACACCATGAAAATGCGGAAAGAGTTCGTCGAGCACACTTATTTCAGCGGCAACTTCTATGGCACGAGCAGGAAAGCCATGGCTAAGGTGATGAAGGAGGGTCTGGCTCCCCTCTTGGATATCGAGATGGAGGGCGTAAAGAAGATACAGTCTTCAGACTTGGTTGCTCGCTATGTCTTCCTCAAGCCTCCGAGTCTAGAAACACTCGAAGCCAGACTCCGCGCCCGTGGAACAGAAGATGAAGCGAGTATCTCGCTGCGTTTGGCACAAGCTAAGCTAGAGCTTGAGTTTGCAGAGACTGGAGTGCACGATATCATCATCGTCAACGACGATCTTGATGAAGCATATCAGCAGCTGGAGGACTTTGTCTTTCCGCGTCGAATCTTTAGTTAGGTGGCTCCACCAAATACGTACATTATTGGTATCTATCCACATATACACTGGAAGATGTATTGCCAGCCCTGTGACAAGATGACGTTTTATCCGCGCTTAGAGAGTTTACTCAAGTTATGGTTTGGTCTCCTGCCTGATCCATCGCCCCATCCAACGTCGGTTGATGTCCTTTGCCTCTTCCACCATGCCCAGCTCAAGCAACAACTGAATCGTCCCCCTGGCAGCGGAGTATATAGCTGAGCTAATCCAAGCCTGCGTCGGGGCTGTATGCTCTCCAATGAAGATAGTGTTATGTTCTGTCTGATGATACGCCGGGATGTACAGATTGTGTTGCTCAACATCAGGACGACACCACGAAGTCGCGGTATGTTCATCTTGCAACCAGCACAACCTCTCATAATCGCCCGTGTAAAGCTCTCGCGCTTGCTCTCCATGAAGACTAACGATTGCGTCAAGGACTGTCTGGACGTGTTCTTCATCAGCGAAGCTGACGTAGCGATCACTCCAATCTCCGCCACGGTAGTGTGTAATCAGCCCAGGCCGGGATTCGTTCAATCCGTAGACAGGATAGTATAACGCGCCGATGGGTCTACACTCAGGGATAGAGTAACCACCAAAGATAGGACGCTCACCTTTCTCCCAGAAACGTTCGGAGAAGAGGAGGGAGACTTTGCAGGCGGATTTGAAGCGTAGGCCTGCTTCGCTGATTGCGCGACCGAGGACGGATGAGAATGAGGGGAGGTCCATGAAGCGGGTCATTGTGAAGGGAACTGCCATGATGGTGTAGTCATAGTCTTTGGACTCAAAGGTCCGGTTCTTGACGCTTGGGTACCATGAGAGTCTTGTTCGAGTTTGGCCATCTTTGTCCTTGATAGATTCGAGCTTTCTGATCTTGCGATTGAGAACGAGACGATCGGAAACGTGAGGAATGAAAGCATCAGTGAGTCGATTGAAGCCTCCGTCAACGCACTTCCACTCCGTCTCGCCTAATGAGTCTTTCGTCCCATCTAATGCAAGATTTGAGTTGTGCACCATTTCGTCCCAGAAGATATCATAATCCGTTGCAGTCCATATCGCATCAGTGACGTTTTCGCTGGCATGGAAAGCTTCCCTCATCATGCATTGTTCACTCCAGTCATCGTAGCCCTGGCTCATGACGTATTTATGAGCGCGCCAGACGTCGGCTTGGATGGCTTTGAGCATGGTTTCGTTCTTGAGGATCTCATTCATGCGGTGCTTCGTTTCGTTGTACTCGGCTGATACCATAGCTGGTGGTTTCGCTAGGCTGGAGTTTGCGAGAATGTCTGCCCTCGTTGGGATGCTGCCATCAGGATGGCGGCCAGTTCCCCAAGCAATAAGCTCATTAGGGTGATGTTGAATCCACGGGATAAAGTCGACCTTCCACTTTGAGTCATTTCCATTCATAGAATTGAGGGTCTCGGCCAATTGGAAAGTCAAGCGATGCTCCGAATACTCATGTGTAGAGTTGTCGCTCTTATACGTAACGGTATACGGCAATCTCATCGGGCCCATCTCTGCAAACTCCTGTGTACCACCGACAAACTTGGTTCTGAAGCGGCCGCCGACTCTATCGCTAGCTTCGATGATCTCCCAGTTGTGAAGACCTATGCTGTCTAGCATGAGAGCGGTGGTGAGCCCAGATACACCACCTCCGACAATGGCGATTGAGGCATTGGGGGCTTTGGAGATGGAGGTACAGTTGAGCTTCGCGACGTCGTCGAACCAAGCTCCGACTGACTCAAAGTTCTGCATCTGAGGCCTTTCAGTGCAGGAATTGGCTTGCTGAGCCTTCGGTGGAAAATTGCTGCCATGTGCGGTGCTCAAGAAGAGCAGAAGGAGTGCTGAGGCGCTCCAGCGCTCATTAGAGAAATTTACCATTGCAATTTCGCAGTAGGTCTGATATTATAGAGAAGAGGGTTGAGGAACAGCAGTGAGGCCTGAGTGAGTTGAGACGCTCATTGAGCTATAAGTACTTCCACCTTGAGCCATACTTCTCAATCGTCAATTAAGAACCACACAGCAGCGACAATTCATGTCTACCTTGATGGCATATACTCCTTCATGCGATTACAATTAATTTCATCGCTGCATTGGAGTCGGCCATGAGGTTCCATCGAAAATGCACGGCAGTTGCAAAGGTGAAAGACGATGGGACCTGATCTGCATGAAAAGACCCTGATGGCTTGGCGCCAACCCCATCGAGGAGATCAGCGCCGGGCCCAGGGCCTTGTTCATAGCAGTAATCACCTCAATGCTGAAGCTAATAGCGGTGATTTGTGAAGAATATAACGCTCACCAATGTCGCAGTGTAGTAAAGTCACGTTGTCATTGCAGTAGTGGAGCTATCCCTCCAGGTTCACGTAAGAAGTAGCCGATCGTAAGGCTTCAATGATAGGATATGGAAGCATTTAGCCAATTTTATGATGATTGAGAACAATCGATGAGAATAAAGACAAGTTTAGCATGGTCTATGATAAACTTGGGAAAATCTGTCGAAAAAGCTTTGGGTTGGTCACAGAAGATGAACACGATTGTAGTGAATGACCAAGTTAAATGTCTATGTATGTATATATAAAGAAACCATTCAATCTAAGTTAACCATAAAAGAAACTCTAACTCAACGTGGATTCCTACCGATCGAGCCTATACTCTAGGTCCCCAAAGCTTCAACCTCTCCGCCTCAAACCCAGCCTTATCCTCCGCCGTGGTCTTCAAGAACCCAATCTCCTTCCAGATATGGATATACTTCCTTACAACAGTCTCGGAAACAGGTCCAACAGCCGACAAAGACTTGGAGTGCTCAAGCGAATGTTTCACATCGAGAACAAGGCCACCACAGGCCATGCGAAGGTATGTGTCTTCAAGGAAGTCGGCGAGCAGAGCAGCGGGATTGTCCTGCTGAGGAGCTTTTCGCACCATGTCGAGCCACTGCTTAAATGGGACTTTGTTGGGAATGCGAAGGGTGTCGGAGAGGATATTGTTGACGTCGCGCCATTGCTGACCGATAGGATTATCGATGTGGTAGATTGGGTATGGGGTTCGGTCGGAGAGGATGAGATCAGTTAGAGTGTCGGCGATGTCGTTGACGGGAGTCCAGTTGAGATTACCATCGACGTCTGGAAGAGCGTTCAGAGTCTGAGAAGACTTGATGAGGAAGCCAAAGTGCTCCATGGGGTTCCAGTAGCCGCTCGTCTTGGACCCAGCGATCTGACCAAGACGCACGACCATGGGACGGAAACGATCAGTGAACTTGTGGAGAGTCTCATCAAGCATCCTCTCACAACCCCATTTCGCTTCAGCGTACCCGTTACCGAGTAGTGAGTCGATAGTAGTTCTCTCCTCGGGCACAACAATCTTGCCAGTCTGTCCAGCAGCAAGACCCCACTGTCCAACAACACCAATTGACGAGATCATTTGGAAGCTGAACTTGAAGTCTGCAGGACGAGTAGAAGCACACTCACGGCCTAGATCAAGGAGGTTGCGGAAGACCTGAAACTGCGACTCAAAACCTGAAAGAGGACGCTTCGCACTCATGGGCCAGGCATTGTGAATGATGTGCGTAACAGATTGGATCAAAGAGTCGTATTCGCTATCCTCCATTCCAAGCTTAGGCTTTGAGGTATCGGCCTGGAAGATGCGCACCTTGGACTTGAGATGCTCTGGGAAGCGGATGCCCTTGTCTCTCATAGCCTTGTACTGACGTGTTGTCGCGTCTTCTCTGTTTGGGCGGTTGAGACATACGACGGTGCTGACTTCTTCGAGCTGGGCGAGGGCGTAGACGAGATGGCTTCCCAAACCGCCTGATGCGCCTGTGATGAGGACGACGTTTTCGTTCTTGCCAAGAGCAGGACCATTGGGATTGAATGTGGGTGCTTTGAAGCCAGCGGTGTACTTGTTAACAAGCTGAGTGATAGCTCGTTCGCGTTCAGCGAGGTTGGAAGTATCGCTGTGGGTGATGACTGTTTCTTGCGCGACCGCTTCAGAGACAACGGGTGCAGGAACCGCAGCAGGTTTAGCAGCCGGCGTAGCCAAACCCATCTCCCGCGCTAGCATGGTCTTGAGATCAGCAACAGTCTGGCACTCCATAAACAACTGCTCATGCGCAATATCCAGCCCAAACGAATCCTGGAACCGACTCGCAATGACAAGCGACAGAAGCGAATCAACACCGCAATCCGCAAAGTTCGTCTCATCATCTAGATCAGATCTCGCAACTCCACTCTCCTCAGAGATGATCTCAAGAGCGCGCTCAAACTCAACTTCAGCTGACTCCGCAAACTCTTCTTGAAGCTCTGGGGTAGCGCTCCCAGTGGTAGTCATATCACGACCAGAGTCGCTAGCTGCAGAGGATGAACTTCCAGAGACATCTTCGTCTGCGCCGAGGAAGGTTCGTAGATCTTTGACGGTGGGATGTTCGAAGAAGAGAGCGTTGAAGTCAAGATCAATGTCGAGTTCTTCTTGGAAGCGAGCGGAGATGGTGAGGCCGAGGAGGGAGTCGATGCCGACGTCTGAGAAGGTTGTGCCGTCGGTGAAGTCGGAGACGTCGATTCCGCTTTCCTCTGAGATGATGCGGATTGCGGTGGAGAACTTTGGTGGTTCTACCTTGGCAGCTGGTTTGTTCTGTGTTGGCTTGGTGGTTGACTCTTTAGGTTGAGAGGGAGTGTTTCGGGGCTTGTCTTGCGTCTGGCGCTGAGGCTGGCCCTTCTTGCCGCTCTCAATTGAGAGGATCACCTTGAGGACTCTTCGAGGAACACCTTGAATCGCAATCTGACCAAAGAACGCGACAACTCTATCCTGGTCAAAGATCGTCACATCACCATACCAGAGCTTATCCTCTCCAGCATGCATCTGCGTATAAGTAGTATACTGCTTCTCAAAGTCAAGCGGCTCAAACAGCTCAAGCGATCCCCAGCCATGGTTCATGTATACATCGACATCAATATCAGTGTGATCATTGCAGTTCATAGCAAAACCACAAGACTGAGTAAGAGCGTCGATGACGGCGGGATGCGTGTGGAAGTCACCGTCGCGCTTGACGGTGCCGAAGCTGATCTTGCTAGAAGCTTCGAGGGTTTCGCTGTTGAGGACGACTTCGTCGATGGCGCGGTAGTCGTCGTGGAAGCGGGCGAGGGGACGGATCATGCGGTATGCCATGGGGCGGTTGAAGCGCGCGCTTTCGCCGGTGGTGATTTGGTCGCGGAGGTTCTGCATCTTTTGCTTGGTGGTGCGGGCTTCGCTTTGGAGGGCGTCTTGATGGCTTCGGTCTTTGAAGCGGACTACGCAAGCGGAGTGTTCTTGCAGTTTGCCCTTGTTCTGCTCGAGTGTTAGTATATGTACCCATGGATAGCGAAAGAGATACTTACATCGAAAGACATGAACTTGATTGAGACTGACTGAGATGACCAGTCTGCCTCAGCATGGGCCTGAATAGGCTGTCTAGATCCATCACCACGGAGGATCAGGGCCTTGGACACTGTCATGTCCGAGACAACAACCATATCATCCTTTTGCTGTGGCTGATATCTCTCAAGCAAATACTTACCAAGACTCAGCGCGATATCAGCATAGACAGATGGAGTGCAGAGAGGGATCCCGTCGACCTCATGGCCTTGAACGAGCGGGCTCAAATCCTTGCGAGCAATATCCGCCTCAACAACAATATGAGTCTTCTTAGAGTCGCCACTCTCCTCAACAACACTGTGAATAGTAGTGCTCTCAAGCTTGGACACATTGTTAATCACCAAAGGAGGATCACCCTTTCGCAGTGACCAGTCGTTGACGTACTGGATCCAGTACTCCTTGAGATCCCAGCTATAAGCGGGAAGATCAACGACTGTGTGCGCGCCAGGGAAATTGCTCTGGTAATCGGCCCAATTGATACTGGCTCCAGCGTCGTAAAGACTCTTGAGAGCTGCAGAGAGCATGTCCCATGGTGCTCGGCTGCGCTGGAGGGAGGCGACGCAGGTGATTTGTTGACCTAGAGTGGGCTTGACCATACCGGAGACAGCTGGGTGAGGACCAACTTCAAGCACCATTGAGCGATCGCTGAGGTAGCCGTCGCGATAAGCAGTGGTCAGAGCAGTGAGGATGTTGACGGGCTGTCGAGAGTGTCGGGCGAGATATGAGGCATCGAAGGGATTCCCATTCTCGATGACAGTACCTTCCAAGGGGCACAAGACAGGGATCCTGGGATCGGAGAAGGTCACTTTGCTGGCAAGCTTCTCGATGTCGGATACCACTGGCTCCAATTGAGATGAGTGGAAAGCGTATGGGACTTTGAGAAGAGTGGTCTTGAAGCTAGCCGCCGTGAGCGATTCCTTGACCTTGGCGATCTGCTCATTCGGACCAGCAAGAACAGTCTCGATGGGAGAGTTGATACAAGCAGTCTCATAATCTTGGCCCTTTAGAGCCCCAGCAATCTCCTCCTGGGATCCCTTCACCACAAGCATGGCGTGTGTACCGCGAGTACACTTCTGCTCAAGAAGCTGCGCTCGACCACCAACAAGGAATAGCGTATCAGTGTCCGACAAAACACCAGCGACGTTAAGAGCAGCATACTCTCCGAGGCTGTGTCCCACAACAGCAGTCGGAGTAATTCCCCAAGTCGCCCAAAGTTTGCTCAGCGTAATCTGGAGACAAACACTGGCAAGCTGGACAAGCGAAGGCGCAAACTTGGCAACATCAGGCTCATCAGATTGAATGAAAGGAAGCATCGAAGGGAAGCCCAAATTCTGGGCAATTCGATCAAGTGAGAGAAGCTCATTTCGCACAAACTCATTCTCCTCAAAGAGCTGCTTTCCCATTCCAGGGTACTGAGCTCCTTGACCGGTGAAAGTGAAGACTACCTTTGGTGCAGCCTTGGGTCGCGTGACGCCAGTGTTGTTCTGAAGAGCTGTTTCAATCTTGGAGCAGATTTCTTCGGTGGTTGCACCGGGGACGAGAATGCGGTGTTGGTGGTGGATGCGTCGTGCTGTGGTTGTGTATGAGAGCTCGGCGAGGGAGATGTGTGAGTTGGTGCTGAGGAACTTGAGCATTGAGCGCATGTTTCCTTGGAGGGAAACACCGCTCTTTGCAGTGATGGCGATGGGGAATTGGACGCGAGAGTCATTGCTGGCAATGAGTTGCTTTCTAGGTGGTGCATCCTGGATCAGCAGCGCGGAGTTACCTCCTGCAGCACTGAAGTTGTTGACAAAGACACGTCTGGGGTTACTCTCTGTACCCTTCTTCCATTCTGTTGGTTCCAGAGCTATGCGGACGTTACGTTGGTCGAGATCAGTGGGGAAGCGGTGGTTGATCTTGCTCTTGATGCCGCAGTGTGGAACGATGGTGTCCTTCTTGAGCATTTGAAGAACCTTGATCACACTGCAGACACCAGAGGCAGCTTCACCGTGACCGATATTTGCTTTCGCTGAGCCGATGTAGAGCTTCTGGGACTCTGGGCGGGTGACTTTGCCTTCTGCTAGAGGAGGTGCGAAAGTCTCGAGGACGCTGGACATTTCGGTGGCATCGCCAGCTTGCGTACCGCTATGTATCCAGTCAGTATGTGAAGTAGACCAGAGCTGGGGAGTTGACTTACGTTCCATGCATCTCAACGTAACTGACAGAATAAGGATCGACAGCAGCCTCATTCAGGATCTTGTTAAAGATGACCCGCTGCGCCCCAACATGCGGCCGTGTAATCGACTCCGACTCAGCAGAATGATTCGTATACGCTCCAAGAACAACACCCAAGATCGGGTCATTCTCCGCAATCGCATCATCAAGCCTCTTGATAATAATCGTCGCTACACCTTCACCGCGACAATACCCATCTGCGCCATCATCAAAAGTCTTGCAGTTCCCTGTGCGCGACAGAAAGTGTCCCCGGTCAAGACCAGCGTGGTAATCCGGGTTGGTCAAGACATTAGTACCGCCGGCGATGGCAGTGTCGACGTCGCCTTGCCAGAGGGCGTTGCAGGCTAGATGGATACCAGCGAGGGATGATGAACACGCTGTGTCGACGGCGTAGCTGGGACCGCTGAACTTGAAGAAATAGTTGATGCGGCCGGGGATGAAAGCTCGGTTTCCGCCGGGGATGTAGTACGTGTCGATGTTTTGAGCGCTGTTCGTTTCCAACCAGTCGTTGCTGGTGACACCGTAAAAGATACCAACACGATCAGGCCGAGTAGAGGGCGTAGCATCAGGGACGATACCGGCTTGTTCGATCGCTTCGTAAGCTGTCATGAGAGCTAACCTCTGCGCGGGATCAATCTGAGGAGCTTCACGGGGAGAAATATTAAAGAAGCGAGCGTCGAACTCGGAGGGATCATCTAGCCAGCAACCAAACGGTGTAGCGCTCGTGTTTTTTCTCGCGCCGGTAGGGTCGACGTGTGTTTCCTGATCCCAGCGAAGACTTGGAACGGGCTTGTGCACGTCGAGGCCTTTGTAGAGAAGATCCCAGTAGGCTTCGTTGTCCTTTGCACCAGGGAAGCGACCGGACATAGCAACAATAGCAAGCTTTGGCTTACTCGTTCCAGCGTCGGGAACGCTTGCGACACTGGCTGGTTGGCTGGGCACGGTTGTCTCTGGAACGAGATACCGAAGAGACGTCTTCTTAAGAGCAGTGTAGATCAAATGCTCAGCATTCGAACCAATCGACTGAACACTAAACTGCTGAGACCCAGCAGTCTCAAGAGCAGCTTGGACACCATCAAAGATCGAGCTCCAGCGGAGAGGATGAAGAAGAGCTTGCGCGATGGCATCTTCCAAGAGTGTCGCGAAGCTTCGCTCTTCAGGTTTAGACCCGGTGCTGGAGAGAAGAGGGATCTGTTCGGATGGGGACACGGCCTTGTTGAGCATCAAACCATCAACGATCCGTCTAGCATCCTTCTGAGAGTACAGATGCGGTGCGTGGTAAGCGCCATAGATGGGAATGGCTTTAGACGTGATGCTCTTGGAAGCAAGCCACTTCGCAAGGTCGCTAAGACGCTGAGGCGGACCGCTGACAGTGATGCCATTTGGTGCATAGGCGCTGATATAAGGCATACTAGTCAAGACGCCGCCATCCTGCAATATCATGTTAGTATCCATTTGTTGTCTCAGTGTTTGGTACTTACGTTGGCATCCCAGAACTCCTGGAAGGCTTTGACTGCCTTTTGGCCCGGGACGAGAAGAGCCCAGCTCCTGTTCAAGTCTTGGCCTGGATCAACTCGTCGAGTTGTATCAGTAACGAGAAGACCTGTGCGGAAAGCCGCGACGACGGATGAAACAGCCATGGGGATCAGATCTGCTGTGAAGCTACTGCAACTCACAGCCGCAGCTGCAAAAGCACCGGTACAGAGACCAACGACCCTTGTACTCTGCGCATCATACGAAGAAATACCCGCTTGACTACTCTTGTCAACACTCCCCCAGGCACATTTGAACTGCTGGTAACGTACCTGATGAATGTACCGAGCTGATACAAAGTCGTCATCGCCATATCAAGCGCCACACATCGCGGGCCACTCTGATCCCAAAGAAGGAGATCTTCCTGGCACGTAAACCGCGGAAGATCCTTTCTGATACTATACGGGATCTTGAAGAGTTCAGCGCGGAGGGCATTGTAGCTCTGGTTCAGAAACTCATGGAGGAAGAGATTGTCGCGCTTCTGGAGGAGATGCTGTGAGTGAGGTTGGACCTCAAAGGTTTGGTCTCCAAAGAGATACAGCTTCATGTGGGACGCCATGACAAAGGTGTTGAATCTTGTAGATGTTGCTGGTTGAAGTCTATGATGTTTTGTCTATAGCTACTCTTCTCTCTTGGCTTTGATGAGACGATGCCTCTTTTATCTACCTTCATATCACGCTCATTCCTTCTGCTGTCCTTATCTCACCGTCATCTTCTATCAGAGATAGAGATCTCCATCTTACTCGGAGTCCGGCATATCAGACTCTCAATCTTCTGAATGCCGTCATCAGCGACCCGACGTCAACAAAGAGGTTCTCATTCCCGACACTGAGCCTCAACATACCCAGATAATGCAAGTCTGACCCAAAACAGAAACATTACCGCTGTTGTCGTACAGAACATCAGCCATGTTCCTGTATCAAGAGCTTGTAAGACGGCGTCCGAGTCTCGGGAATCAGATCGGTTCAGCTCGGGAACTCCACGGCGACCAAGGACTTCGGACGCCGCGTGATCTCGTCATCTCTCATAAAGCTTGATCCTATCGCATTCAATGCCTTTTCTCTGTACTTAACACTAGACAGTCAGGATTGAAGTGCAAAGATGGACAAGACGGATAGAGACGCTGTCATTGAGCATGCCACGCAGGTCAAGCACCTCGTGCATGATCCGCACAGCTTCCTCACTGAGCTAGTCGCCCAGCAGCAGCAGTATCACTGCATCGCCTGGCTTTGCCACTTCGACATCTTCTCCAAGATCCCCCAGCCTCCAGAGTCCATCGCCTACTCTGATGTCGCCGCCGAGGCTAGAGTCCCGCTGTCAAAGCTGCAGTCTGTAGCTCGCATGGCGATGACTACGGGTTTGCTGTGCGAGACCAGAGATGGCAGGCTTTCTCACAATACCCTTTCTGCGCAGTTCGTTACAAATGTTCACATGAAGGTGCAGCTTCTTCATATCTTCAATCAGACTGTTCCTCTCATGACGGGCTTGATTGAAGCTACGGAGAAATGGGGCGAGACGTCTGCGACTAATGAGACGGCTTATAATATTGTGCACAACACTGAGCTATCGTTCTTCGAGCACTTGAAGACGAGGCCTGATCTCAATGAAGGCTTCCAGGCCTACATGAAGAGTCGTGCTGTGTCGCACACTGGCTCTAATGTTGAGCATCTTCTGAACGCCTTTGACTGGAAGACCTTGGGTCAAGCTCAAGTCGTTGATGTAAGTTCGCATCTCACTGCAATCTCGACTTCTTGCTGATGGTGTCTAGATTGGTGGCAGCAGTGGCTCAACATCTATCATGCTAGCGACGGCATTCCCGTTACTCAACCTCGTCATCGAAGACCTCCCAGAGCCCCTTGAGAACGCCAAAACTCGTCTGTCTGATTTAGCACCAGACATCAAGTCTCGTATTGAGATCAAAGCCTACGACTTCTTCACTTCCCAACCCATCAAAAACGCAGATGTGTACCTCTTGCGCACCATTCTCCACGACTGGCCCGACGCTGATGCCATCAAGATCATCCAAGGCATCGTCGCAGCCATGGGTCCATCCAGTCGCTTACTGATCATGGACATGGTGTTGCCCAAGCCAGGTTCTGGGTCTGTGACGTTTGAGGCAGCGCTCAGACAAAAGGATCTCACCATGATACAGTGCTTTAATGCGCAGGAACGGGAGG
Source organism: Fusarium pseudoanthophilum (assembly GCA_013395995.1). Lineage (NCBI taxonomy): Eukaryota > Fungi > Ascomycota > Sordariomycetes > Hypocreales > Nectriaceae > Fusarium > Fusarium pseudoanthophilum. The sequence continues at coordinate 28,672 of JAAOAR010000162.1, forward strand.
TTGAGGAGTGGAATGCCTTGCTTACCAAGGCTGATCCGCGATTGAAGATACAGGCGATCGAGAGACCTGCTGGGAGTGAGTTGTCGGTCATTGAGGCTATGCTTGATGAGTCTCCGGAGCAGGCGGCCTGGCTTTAGACAGCTTCATAGATAACATCCTAATTGACATATTTTTGCCGTACTTTTACTTCCCTCGATGCTCGCGATACTTGCTGTGGCACTCTCAAAGTGAAATGAATGCAAGTTCACTGTGAAAGTCTGTTCCAAAATGATCACCGAGGCCGTCGTGGTGTTGCGCGCAGGCCTTCTCCCCCATTTGATGTGGATGCATGTATCGATGGAGTGGTCAACGTCGAAGAGTTTCTTACAATTGCGCAATGTTGGTGCTCCAGAACACGGCGATGGGATGCATAAGGACACTCATCGGCGGTCGTGATACGATACTGTAGACACGATGAAGCATCACCAACTTCTTTAGCGTTACTTCGCGGTTTTTAAACACACTCAATTGACAATCTTCACCCTATCTACTACAACACATACACATCTAAGACCAATCGCCATCCTGAAGATCCTCCAACTTCTGTCCCGACTTAATCTGCTCCTGCACCTCCTTCATAGTCCAATGTCTATACTTATGGCCCTTCGGAAAATTCGTATTCACCAACGGAACCCGTCCCCCACTCACAACATGCGTCAACGCCTCAGCAAACTTCTCATACGCATACGCCTCCGGATCATGCGACCAAACCCACTTGGGATATCGCGATCTGATCAGCGCCGGATTCTTCATGATCGCATCCCAATCCGTGTGCTGCTTGAGCTGCTGGTTCACGAAGCCCATCTTCTGGCCACAGCTAACGCGCTGGAAGCGTAGTTTGTTGTATACCTTTGTAGCGTTGGCGGCTTGAGATTTCCCGGCGAGTTGGAGACATGTTGCGAGAGTCACGCCGTCTTCTATGGCTTGCGTTGCGCCGTTGCCGGATGTGGGGAGGAATGCGTGCGCTGCGTCGCCGAGCTGCACGACGTGGCCGCCAGGGGATGTCCATTGTTCGTGGGGATCGCGGAACTTGAGCTGCCAGTTCACGACGGAGCCTTTCGGGGCGGTGCGGATGAAGGCTGCGATAGCCGGGTGGACGGCGTCGTTCTTTTCCATTTCCGTGATTACTTCTGCTGGGTCGATGTCTGGGATCCAGGACTCGCTGGCAGATTCAGCGTGCTAGAGTTTCTGTCAGTGGTTTTTTGAGAATTGGGGAGAGGAGACTTACGGAGTGGATGAAGCTCCAGAAAGCGAGATCGTGAGTCAAGCACATCATGTTGTGAGAACCGTTTCTGCAGTCGTTAGCATTGCCTCTCTCATCGGCTTCAGACAGCTCACCCAAGCCAGAACTGCCAAATCGGCTTATCGCCAGGCTTAAAGTTCCACATCTCCCTAACCTTGGGATCCTTCAGCGCATGCTCGACAGGATAACCCGCACGATAGATCGCCTTTCCACTCGTCGCCAACTGGTCCGGCATACCAGGAACGACAGTATTGCTCTTGGTCCTCAGCCCATCAGCCGCAACGACGATATCCGCTGTTCTCTTCTCCCCATTCTCGAGAACAACACCCCCAGCACGAGCTTCAACATCCTCCCAGTACTCAACGACCTTGCATCCCCATTCAACGTGAATGCCCACGCGCTCCGCTTGTTTCAAGAACGCGCGGTACAGTTTGATGCGGGAATGGGCATTGACAGAGGGAAACCCACGACGGCCGGGTAAATGCTCTGGATCATTGAACATGGGCGGTGCAGGACCCCAGATACGCTCGCCGGTCTGTCTGTAGTAAGACATGTCGACGTCGTACTGGTTCTCCTCAATCTCATAGCCCATATCAGGCCAATGGCGCAGAAGGAGAATGGCGCTGGGCTGGATTTGAACATTATCGCCTGTCCAGACTGCGCTCGGACTGCGGTCCATAATGCGAACATTGTGTCCTTTGCGCCAGCATTCAAGGGCGCAGGTGATCCCACCTAGACCGGCGCCTGCGATGAGGACGTTGATGCCAGTGGAGGGGTAGCGAAAGACTTGAAGATCGATGCCTCGTTTAATGGAGTCATCGAGTCTCTCTTGGGAGAAAGTTGGGTATTCTTGATGATCACCGTTGAGAGCGCCGTTGGGCTTCTCATCGGGCTTGTCAGCCATGATGGGGTGAGTGCCGTTTGTCTGTGTGTTTGTCATGTTTCCCAATTGAACTGAATTCACAGAGAGAAAATGGAGATAAGTTGGTCTGGAAAGACTGCCAGAAGGTGATATTCTTGTGAGATTATGTGACGAGTCCTCTATTTGAAGCCAAGTAGACCGGCGATGCTAGGTGCGCTTGGCATTCTATTGTCAAGAACGCCACAGTCTTCAGCTGCGTGTGTACAACTTGAGTCCCCGAAATGGATCCCGAAGACATCCCCATACAGTTTCAATTACTTCGCTGTCTCAATTAAGTCTCTTGGCAATCGACCGGCCTACGGACCGACTTGGTTCTCCGTGTAAGCCAATACTGACACTCCGAGTCTATGACACCATGACTGTGCTTATCATCTTCAACGGATCATATTTGATAGATTTGTTGATAGATAATGCAGCGCACGGTGAGGAGTTGTTTCTTGTTTCGGGGTCCGAATCCCAATCTGGCTGTGTCTTTTGTGTCTGTGCAGCGGCCGGCGTGGCGCCGGGACTTTGTTGCTGTCGACGCCATGGATCGATCCGTGCCGTAACGGTATCTTATCTACGCCTCTTTCTTCACGGGTGCCGAGCTCCGGGTACTTGGATTGGCAGACTGGTCTCTTGCAAAAGGGGGCGCCGCTGATGTAGGCACGAAGAGGTGCCCCCAGCACGTTCGTACTTTGCATGAGAGGACCAGGCACAGACGCTGTAGAGACACTTCATTGGGAGAAGTCTGTGGTAACTCTCGCATTTTTTAGATGTTCAAATGTTCTACTTTTGTCTTTCTGGATCCTCTATCTACCTCATGTCCGACGGTGCTTCTCACTGAGACTCTATTCCTGGCGTGTCGGCGATCTTGTAGACATACTTCACCGCACTAGCCTTTCCTTTCTTCAAGTCCACCAGTCCCTTCTCTACCCCCTCCAATCCCCAAGGCACAACCTCTTGTGGATGCGCCTTCAACCATCCGTCCTGAAGCCCTCTCGCGAAGTCAATTGAGAACGCCCGGGAGAACTCCTTCAGATCCTCATGTACACTAGCAACCGTAGTAACCGACTTCTCAATGGTCTTTGGGATATCAGAATAACTCTGCGCAGGAATAATGAGAGTGATCTTCCCAGTCTGATGCTCAAGAACATCGCAAATGGTCTGGTAGGATCCCATGTCAGATACAGCATCAAATGCGTACTCTAGCTTTTCGCCTCTGAGATGAGCCTTGATCTTTTGCGCGACTGCCTCGCGTCCCATTCTGTAGTCAATAACCGTGTCGCCCTTGGACCCATCAATTAATCTCTCGACGTGCTCCTGCGCGCGGCCAGCGACGCAGATGAGTGGATGAATGTTGGACTTCTTGGCCAATTGAACTGCGTACGATCCCACGGCTGATGAAGCGCCCCAAATCACGAGAGGTATCTTTTGATCGTCGGAGATTGGCTGCGTCGGCCAGGGCAGATTGAGCTTTGCGTAGAGGGCACAAGCTGCGGTGAATGCAGCGAAGGGTATGGCAGCGCCCTCTGCGATTGCAACGTCAGCCAACAGCACTCATAGAAGCACATAACACTGTCTGCTTACCTTGGAAAGAGGTGTGCTCCGGTAGATGAATGGTGGTGTATGCCCAGCTTACACCATACTCAGCGTAACTCCCACCAGGCTGCTTCCCCTCGTGCATAGCCGCGACGCGATCACCGATTTTGAAGTCAGATACTCCCTCTCCAACCTCGTAGACAGTTCCAGAGTGGTCATCGCCCTGGTTCATGGTCGCCTTGCTTCCCCAATACTCTGGTCGCTTCCTTCAGAATGTCAGCATGGGTATGAGTGAGGCTGAGGGTGCTCACCAATCCTTGGGGTTACTGCCCGCATACTCAATCTTGACAACAACCTGCCCAGGTCCCGCTTTCGGTATCGGGCTATCAATGATATGGACTTTCGGTCCGCGCGATACAATAGCTTCCTTCATTGTGCTGACAGCTCTGATTTGCGATGAGAATGCCTGAAGACGATTCACTGAGATGCGATTGCGCAAATGAGAAAACATTGCGATGAGATGATTCAGCATCCATCTTTGTCAATGACGGTCAATGCCATCAGTGAAGTCTCATTCATTGCATTGCGTTTGTGTTTCACGACTTACACGGGCCGGAGGTTGAGGGGCTAAAACCCGAACAGCGAAAAGTCAACAGCGAGAGGCCGAAAGAGGCGTAGCTTCACAGTGTCCGAGAAGCGGTTTTAGTGCCGAGGCGCGAGAATGATACAGCCAATGATTTTGACGTGAAACGTCTCACGACATTTACGAGCTTATTCTGCTTATGCTTTGATTCCCGTTACGGGTAAATACAGTTGGTATCTGACATTCGCATCGTAGTGTCTGCCGTCTTGTCTCTGATGGGGTAGATTAACTTGAGGACTTGCAGCAGGACGAGCTCATGGTCGACGCTATCGTTTTTTACAGGTCATAATACCTGATCAGGATGAAGTGAAGTTTTATCTTGTAATTTAGATCTATGAACACGATAAAGATCATTTTCACGACTTAAACGTAGTGTGTTGTGATGTGTTGTTATTCATGGTGTTTTGATGCGAATTACCCTACAACCCCACCTCAGCCATCTAAGACAGCAACGTTCCTCCCGTAGTCTCAACAACACTACCGGAAGTGTTCTTGTTCTTCATCAAGTACAAATACGCCTCCACGACATCCTCAACCTTTCCAATCTCCCCCGTCGTCATTCTCCCCTTCAAGTGTCCAGTCACATTATCCCAATACCCCATCTCCTTGACGTAGCTCCAGATCTCAGTATCTGTAGGACCCTGCGCAACAGCATTGACGCGAATCGGCGCAAGATCAACTGCCAAACCACGGATCATGCCGCGAAGACCAGAGAGGTAAGAGTACATGATTGACCAATCCTTGGAGACGTGCTCTGTTGCGCCACCGGTAGCGACGGTGAATGATGATGAGCCGCTTTCGTTCAGGTGCTTGCGGAGTTGCTGCGCGACAACAAGTGGTGCGAAGAATCGCACGGTGCCAGCTTGACGAATAGCATCAAGAGTGAAATCCTCCAGCTTTCCAACAGCGAGCTTGTCACCAGCCGTAAAAACAACGTGGTCTAGCTTGCCAGACTTGGCGACCTCGGTGAAGAGGTTCTCAACCTCAGAGGTGAGTGTGTCAGGCGAGCCCAAGTTGCAGGGAAACCCGTGGAGTTGAGCCTTGGCAGATTGGTTGTTCTCCTTGAGGCGCTCAATGGCGCTTGAGATCTTTGTCTGGGAAGAAGAAGAGATGAAGACAGACGAGGCGCCGTTCTGGATCGCTGCTTCTGCGACACCAAAGCCGATTCCTGATGAACCGCCGATGACGAGGACGCGAGATCCTGCGAGCTTGGAGACGTATTTTCCGAGTGAAGCCATTTTTGATGTGTATGTTTGAGAGAATGAGGTGCAAGATGAGGGGAGAAAAGGTGAAGAGGAGAAGAGTTGTTCGCAGAGCAACGCTTTTATGTTGGGGTGGTATGGGATGGGAGAAGCAAACATGGCTTACATGGCTTGAGCTAAGGCCTATTGTCGTGGTGTTAGTCCCCGCCTGCAGCCATGGCACTGTTTGATCGACCAACCACTCAGAATGGCCCCTCATAATGACAGAATGTTCAGTGAATCATGGAGAGCGAAAATGTCTCGGAGTCCGGGACTGTTCCTTGCCGATTTCGTGTCTGTGTAACTTGATGCGTGCCTGATGAGTGCCCCGCTATATGCACGAGGGCCAACATTTCTCGCGACTGGGTTGAAAGGCGAGGGCCGAAACAGGGATCAAATGTCTTCTTTTTACACGACACTTCGGGGATAAAAAACGGAGAGAAAAGTGAGGCTCAAAAAAAGAAGGGTGAACTAGTTTGGAGCCGTTAGATTCGGCACATGTGCAAGCGCTCTTTCAATAAGCCACTACACAATCCGTCAACTAGCTTGATGATCATGATGGATGCATCACAGAGTCTAGCCTTATCAGGTACATAACAGTCTTGGTACGAGAGGGCACAGGTACATCTGCCGCAGGATGTTTCCTCACTCGGACAGCGCTGAGGAAACAACAGACCCTCACGTCAGATGCTGTCCCAATGCAGTAACCCTACCGCCGGGCGTCATGTAGAGCGGCTGAGCGGGTAAAACCAAGGCCTGGACCGGGTATCTGCTTCAATATTTATGCATGAGAATCTTGATAAGTCTCACGGTTCCATACTGTTGTTCCGCTGAAACGTAAGACATGATCAGCGTTCCGTTAGGTATGCTTCGGCTTCCGAATTCCAGGCACGCGTGCACCCGCAGCTGCCAGCCAATCTCATGCCAGAGAACATGGATGCTTAATCAGTAGTTGATGTAGACTCTGAAAGCACGAAAATGGACTGTAAGAGGGGAGACTCACTCGGTTGTATCACATGATAGAGAATCACATGGAATATCAAGTGATCAAGGCAAAGGCACATGCAGTCATCGTAGGCAATAATCTCTTATAATTGTAATAGCGAAATTTATTACATCAACGGTATAGATCACGGACGTTGTGGCGCCAAGCATAGCTCGGTGTTCGGACTGGTGAAGGACCGGTATTAACTGACTGCCGTTGCACCTCATGACGACGCAAGGCTTAAGGGCTTACTGAATATACCCTCACTAAAACCGCCAATGCATTTTGTATCAATAAGGGCGAGGTTATTTGAGTTGCTGTCGTATTGAATGTAAATGATAGTTACAGTGTGATTAGCCAGTTGCTGAGCTATATATCTAATGACCTCCTTGGAACCCCAAAGGAATGACGTAAATCAAACAATCCAACCTTTTATATGCAGTTTACACGATGAAACGAACCATAATGTTCACATCATCTCTCCTTGACCTTTCTTGATCTTCTGAATAATTCCCTGCAACTCCTCCCTCATGTTCCTCACAGCAACAACATGCCAATTCAACCCACCATCATCCCCTCCAGCAAAAGAATCAAACGTCTCCATGACCTTCTCCGCCTTTCTAAGCTCTCTCAAAACAACAGTTCTTTGTAGTGTAGCTTGATCCTCATCATCGAGATCCAGCATCCCAAGTTGGATCTTCATAGGTCGTAGTTCCACTCCGTCGGTGTGATACCGTGCTGTGACTGCAACTCTGTACCAGAATATGACCTTTGATAAGATTGCGCTGTGTAGCATTGCAATATGGGGATTTCGTGCGCAGTGACATTTGAGAAGGGGAATGAGATTTGTGAGAGCGGCTTTGTTGACGGATAGGACTGTGTCGATAGACGGTGTTGAACAGGTTTGTTTTTGAGGAATGGGGGAGGATTTTTGGTCTGTGTTTGTGTTGCAGTGCAGCGATCTCAACACCTTGAGAGCAAGGGCCTCACAGTCGTGAGAGTGCATCGCTGTTGGCTCCGGCGCCTTGATCGACAATATCGGCTCAGTCGATAAGCTCAAATCAGGTGATACCATGCCACTCGACTGCGACGCAGTAGTATCCGACACAAAACCCAGCGACTTCCACGGATCAACCCAAGATATACCGTTCCCATCGTCAAAGTCAACAGTGCGCGACGCCCAGCTATCAAGCATCTCGAGATCACCAGCAGAGTATGTACTGTAGTCCTCCCACGCATTTGTAAACTGCGTCGTAAGACTGCCACTATCCTGCGCACTCTTCCTCTGCCGCGCCCGCTTGCCATGTCGTCGCGAAGCGCTGTAGCAGCACTCCTTGGCCTGCCCGTTGTCCTCGCAGCGCTCGCAGGGGTGAGTCCTGCTGCAGCGGACCTTGGCTGTCGTACAAGCGTCGCAAGCGAGGCGCAGCCGGACGGGCTTTGCGGACCGAGTCTCGGACATGGTTTTTTTGATAAAAGATTTGCGATGTGCCTTGGTTTGGGAGTCTTGGAGTTTGACATATATGAAGTAAACTGTGGTTGCCTTTTTCTCTCTTTTTGCCAAGGGGTAATCTGGGAGCCGCTTGAGTGGGAGGGTTGGGAGATGGACGCCATCTGTGGTCTAGTCTAAGCCCGTCATGTCGGCGTGGTAGGACGGTAAGCGGCTGGCTGACAGCCCTTTTTCCTATTACAAAAGATTTATGACCATTATACTATCTACGCTGACCAGTCGTATTATCAGAAAGCTCCTTTCGAATCCTTGCCTACAGTGTATACTTTCACAAGTCTTGAATCATCATATATCTCGATCCTCCAGGATTTAATTCTCCGAGGAGTTCTGTTTCACCTTCGAGCGGAACAGTAACATGCTACTGTTATTGACGTTACGGCAGCACTCAAGTTAGACTTTAGAGTCAAACTGAACCGGAAGTTACTCCGGTCCCGGCCGTAAGCCGTATCAGATATGCCTCCAACGGAAAAGGCTGCCTTCGTATGCAGGACTTTCAATGGCAAAGGTACCGGCAGGCGGCAGCGGAGTCCGGACATCTTCGAGACTCCATCTTACTCCGGACCTCGGCCGCCTAGATACCTACCCGTCTGTCACCAATCGGAACGGAAATCAGCTGCATAAGACTGAGATGAGACATGATAGATCTGTTTTGATAAAGGATAAGAGGTCCTTGCAGATCAGCAGAAAAATACTTGGCTACAGTGCCAAGATGTTGGTTTGACAGGAAATACGAGCAAACCGACGAGTCCCTGATTCAGGAACTGTTCTGTTGAGATCTTCTGGTGAAATGATGTCACGTTCCTCAAAAACCAAGCCCGTTTTTATCGTGGAGAAAAAGCCATACCTGAAATACGGTTTCACGACGTAGATACGGCACAAGGGAAGCAATCAGCATTAACTGGTTTGACGTGCTTGATTACGCCATGTAAGCTGTGCAACACACTCAAGAATGAAAACAAGATAAGGAGACTTTGTAATCAGGTCCCAGCGACAGATAATGGGCCTCAATTGACAAGATGGTGTACTTGCGAGGTTCTGTCAAGTGTACTGCAACGGAGCTTCGGGGTGAGATGGGAAATAAAGTTCTTACAAAGACACTGAAAATGACTCTGATTAAAGATAAATAGTATTACGTGCTCATCCGCTGACATCAGAGGCTTTTTATGTAAACCCCCAAAATGTCGTCCAACCACAGTAATCGCTGGAATCTTCGGTCGCTGAGATCTTAAACTTTCCCGTCTGTTTTGGCTGCGGCTCACTCAGCCTTGTCTTATCACGTAACACGCATGATGCGGAGACGCGCTGCCGATCCCAACACCGACCGTCAGCAATGACATTTTCCCTCTCCCTTGTCAAACAAACCCCGATTACCTGTTTTAGCCATGCAGTTTTCTATTATCGCTGCTATAATCGCAGCGACGATCGGAAAATACCCCGACGCCGTGCGCTCTGAAAAACCCGCTACACGATCGTTCTTCTACGTCGGCGGGCGGTACGACGATGACGGTGACGGCGGCCATGTTTTTCGGGACCAGATGTATGTTGAGAAACTCGCCCCCGTGAACGGAGCATGGAAAGATACGCCTATCGTTATGATCCACGGTATGGCGCAGACAGGCACTGTAAGTTTCAGTCTCCGTCAAGTTTCGGAAGCCGTGTACACGTACTGAGCTTTTGCCACTTAGAATTTCCTGAACAAGCCCGACGGTGGAGTTGGTTGGGCCTCGAGATTTATTCAGCAGGGCTACGAGGTGTACATTGTTGATCAGACTTTCCGGGGAAGATCTGCTTGGATGCCGGGACAAGGCGCTGCCAAGCTTAGCACTCTTTCGGCCGAGGCTGTGGAGGTTGCGTTTACTGATTCGAGGACGCATATGCTCTGGCCCCAGGCTGTGAACCATACCCAATGGCCTGGCTCTGGAGTTCGGGGCGATCCAGTGTTTGATGCGTTTTACAGCTCGAATGTGGAGTTTGTTGATAACACGACCTATCAGCAGACTTCTGTTCAGGCAGCTGGTGCAGCCTTGTTGGATAGGATTGGAAAACCGGCTGTTCTTCTGGGACATAGTCAGGGTAGCTTTATGCCTACTTTGATCGCCGACTTGAGGCCGGAGCTTACGAAGAGTATTGTGTTGCTGGAAGCTGCTGGGCCGCCTTTCAAAGATGAGATATTCAAGTTTGGTGGCGAGTTTCCTAGGCCATGGGGTCTGTGGGATGTCCCCATCACGTATAACCCTCCTGTGAAAGACCCGAAGAAGGACCTTGTGCAAAAGGTCCATGCTCAGAAGGATAGTTTGTCTACGGAGTGCATACTCCAGGCAGATGAACCTTCGCCCCGAAAGTTGGTCAACTTGGCGGACATTCCTATTCTTATTGTCACAGGTGAGGCATCGTATCATATGCCATATGAGCACTGCACAGCTGCGTATTATAGACAAGCGGGATGTTCGAAGACGGATCATATTGAGTTGGGAACTATTGGTATTCATGGGAATGGGCATATGCTTTTCATGGAAAAGAACAGCGATGAGATACATGCTGTTGTCGAGAAGTGGATACGTAAAAGTTAGGTTTCCGAATATCATCACATGTTTCAATGCTTGCGCGTCACAATATTTCTATCAAATTTGTGCGAACTTTGTTGTCTATTCGTTGGTTTTCAGTAGTGATGTAGCTTTGTTAAATTCACGATATCCAGTCGTCGGTCAACACCAAGATAGAGTTACGATACCTCAGCCCTGACCCTCATCACAAGCATCACTCTGCCAAGCGAAACTCTATCCAAGAGAGGGCTCCAACACGTCAAATCTATATCTTTGCGGTTCTCGACCTCCGCGAAAGTCTTTCCAACCATGTTTCGCATCCATTTTCACCTCCACTTCAACCATATCCCTAGTAAGAATGTCTAACGCAAGGTCATCCTCTACTGCCCTCACCAGTGTGCGCAACAGGCCCTGCGAAATGGAAGAACTATTCAGCCGAGAATCCAGGTATACCATCTGGCGCATACTGTGGCTCTGGCTTGCGCAAAGCCAGAAGGAGCTTGGTATAGTCTACCGCGTTCCCAACCCCGATGACGATGCCTTCATAGAAGAGAGAATCATCGAAGACGAAGCTATTGAACAGCTGAGGCGCTGCTGCAATGTCCTACCCACCCAAGCCAGTGCTCGGCATATGCGCGGGCTGGCTTCTCGTCATGTATTGGTACGTGGCGCCCCGTTGTTTTTACGTTTGACCGTTTAACTAACTCGACTGTTAGGATCTTCGTGCTGTAAGATGAGAGATCTATGATGCGTAACCGTTGATGGCAACTGATATTTGATGTAGCAATACCACTTCGTCACTGGTCTCGACGCCACCCGATCCAAGCACTGGCTCAACCTTGGCGTCACCCATGAGTACGTCCTCGAAAACACGGAGCAGATCCTCATGGCTCGTGCCGTGGATATCCTAAACACCAAGATCGCAATGCTTCTCTACCGACTCGGAAACTTTGCCATGGATCATAGGGATGTACACTGTCTCGTGTACAAGCCAGACACCGGAACACCCTACCTCACAACAGTAGGAGAAAGGAGTAAGTCTAATATCAACTACTTTCCATTGATGGGACCTGACATGTTTATAGTCTCTGGCTGGGCTAAGATGTTCGTTACGCTCCTGCGGGATCTTCAGATACTTCGACGCAACATCGCGTCGGCTGGATCTCAGCCAATTACTTCAAGTGAAGAGCACAAAATTAGCTTTTTCGGCAAGCTATCTATGCTGCAGCAGTAAGAGTTTCCCACCGGTTTAGCTCTTTCTAAGTCTAATATGTTTTAGCTTTGAGGGTGACCAGTCAAAGTGCGAGAAGTTGAATGACCTCCTTCGCCGAAAGATGGGGTTCGAAAGCTGTCGCGCGGTAAGCAAACGAGGCTCTCCCATTAGTTCCCCTTCAGCTAACTCGTCCCTTAGAAAGACTATTCTGATTAGTAAGACTACAACTCACTGCTGCTGCGACATATACTAATATTCTTATCTAGCCGTTGTGACATCAACGCACTTTTGGGGCGCCTGTGTACTAACCTAGGCGACACGGCTCTTCAAATTGTTAAATATCTGGATCATTTTGACTCCACTGGTCAGTTGGTCGAGAAGAGGGCGAGCAACGATGGCTCGCCTGTCACAGTGAGTTGACTGTCTCATCGAATAAGCATTTCACTAACTGAGTTGAAAGGCGCAAGATCCAGCGCACAAGCAGTCGTGGATCCTAAAGATCGCTGCAGAAACTCTCAAGGAAGTAGCAGATGATTTCAAGAATCCAAGTGTCTCTAAAATTTATGGACGTGTAAGTTGTCGAGTATCTCTGTCCCGTCTCGGCACTAACGTGTATCAGGAGGAATATATCATGGCACGGCTGTTCAAGCACGCTGCGCGAGTCGTCAGGATACTCCAAAGCATCGTTGAGGGCCTTTACTACGATGCCCAGGGCGCCTACATCATCAAGTGGGTCGAGATGCCATCCATGATGACCTCCCCTCTCGTCGGTAGACTAACCCATCGCTACGAGGATCCTACGACGTAAGGTGCTCCCCTATACATAACGAACAGGATGATAACAGTTTTAGCATTATGAGGCATCTGGACACCGTTTGCATTGACGAAGACGCGATGAATCACCCATTTCAACTTCGAGTGGGACGTTTTATAATCAGACTCCTGAGTCACGAGTTCTTCAGAAGACATCCTGACGACGTTCGCAATGCTGTCCTGTCAGTTTTGGATATCTCGCAAAGTCTAATACTAGTTGATGAGATCTGCGGACAGAATGGTATCATTGCCATGACACTTCAGCCTTATCGGGAGTATATTCGAGAGATGACTGCTGGAGAGGCGCGTTTGCAGCCACCTCTAATGATTCAGGCTGCGCCGGGCCACTAGGTGTTACGGTTGTTTTGGAGCTGGCAATTTATGAAGCTATGGTTTTGTTGGGAATTGCATTCGACCTGGGATTGGGGCGTTTTCATGTGTCTTGGGAGTTTCGCGGAGTATGTGGCCGATGATTCACTGTGTTGCATAAATCCCATTGGAATAAGGAGCATAGCATTAGCCTACCTAGCGCATGTGCTTCTGTGCACTGTTAGTTGGTGACGTAATTTTTATTCGTTTTTGCAGTCTCGATGCCTCATTCTCCTATCAACCTCCGTCCCTCCTCAACTTCTCCTCTTCACAACACCTGGGGATTCCAATAACTCAACAGCACCAGTCCGCCATCACTTGAATCTATGGTCAACTCATACTGAGAGACAGGCGAAATCTCCCACTTCCGTTTCGACTTTATTCAAAATCTCGCGGCGTCGATATCTTACGCCTTTTCTTCTTCGGTAGGAGGATGCCAGGTGAATTCTAGCCGATCATCACTAACGTCCTCTCTAGTCTGCAACGCGATCCACGCGCTTTCATCTGTCACGCCATAGGTAGCTCTCCTCAGGCTGACTTCTTGTGTTACTCTGACTGAACCATTTTGTTGGTTACTTGGCCCTCAGTAGCGACCTCCATCGATTGCGATAAGCTGGAACCTCAAAAGCATCATTATGCTTCCAGGACTCTACTCTCACCTTTCGAACGTCCATCACAACTTGGAGCTCTGCAAGAAGCTTTCGGTCTTGTGAAAGAAAGAAAAGGTTTTACAATTGCCGAGTCTTCCTATCATCTCGTGCTAACCTGTGTCAGCCCGCAGCCCTACCAGTCTTCTCGCCCGCCGGACCATCATCCTCCCTCCGCGTGAACCTTTGCTCTTTATTGCTAGGTACGACTTTGGAATTGATTACCACAAAGTATTCAAACAAACAATTGCACCAATTTCTTGTCCTCCGGAACTTGATCAACCACGATGGCAGGCAATGCTCCGGGGCAGTCAGTCCTAGAAGAAGCAAGGCCAACAGTTAGACTCAAAGGGAAAGAAGGTCAGTATGCTGAGACTCTAGAGTATGACACCTTTCAGTCTCGAGGTGGGAACCCGGAAGATCTCATGGACGAAGAACGATGGCTTGACTTTCCAGCGCATGTCTCAACTCCCTTGAAAAAGGTTAAGATTCAAGAAGCCGATAGGGATGGATCTCTATTACTCACTAGAGCAGGTCGGAAGATAAATATCTGGAGCCCAGACCTAGTTTCTGGCCTTGGAAATAACCGCATTTCGAGAGCAGACACTGGCCGAAAGATGGCTGAGAGACATCTGGCAGTTAAGTTAGCTGCAAGAGCTTGCCAAGAATCCAACATCCTCACCTACGAGAAGGAGGATTGGCTGGGTATTTCCAGTGGTACTCAACACGCAACGGACAAAAAGATCAGCTCTGTCTTTGTCGGGGTATCGGCGCTTAGCTACCAGGCTATCTTCATGGTAAAGTCGAATACTCAACATTTACCCAACGACTTTCATGGCTTCTCAAAGCAGCAGATAATTGAAAAGTCATTGTCTCTGGATAATACAGAACTTGTTGAACTGGTCTTCATGTCGGGGGATCACATACATGGTCACGAAATCATTTGGACCGAGAACATGCTGATCCCAGGCAATATCTCTTATATCAAACGTGCACTCCATGATTGCCTAGATCATGAAGAGAAAGCTCGGTTCCTACAGCTATTGAGACGAGAACATCAAATATATATAGCTGGGGATGGCCCAGCTGGTGTTGCTAAGACCCTACCGTCCAATGAAGAAGTAGGCCGAAAGCCGTTGATTTGTCGTGCTATTCAAGATGGGAAGGATTACAACAATCTACATTTTACCCTGAAGTGGCCTCCAATGGCACTGTTGGAGTTTCCCGAAGACATGGTCAACGAAATGCAACGCTTTCTCGGCAGATACCCTTCTGACAATGTGCCCCTGAACATTGCACTGGCCGCAGCAATCATCTATTTCGACATTGGCAAAGATAGCGATCACCAAATGGAGGGTTTTCTGGATTCCTATCCTAGGAAGCCATCTCTTGTGCAAAAGGCTCCCCTAGCGACTTTTATCATATACTTTCCTCATATGCTAAAGTTCGTTGAAACACAACACTTGACTTCGTTTATTCACCCATTTCGGTTCGCCAATTATTACAGATCCCAGGATAGGTTTATAACAGTCACCAACAGTCACCTCAACCCATCTTCAATGCGCTCCTGGTATCACCAGATCCGGTCTCGCCATCCGCAAGTTTTCGCAGAGTCAAGATTCACCCTGATTCCTGCATCTATGCCAGGTTCGAGTATGGTATTTCCTGAAGACTGTACTAAGGCCCTGAGACCATCACCTGACCTGTTCACGCTATGTTGTTTGAACGACGTGCGAACTCTAGGAAATCCCAGTTACTCAAATGGCCTAGCGTCCCCCTTACTGTATGTTGGAGCCCCCAAATGGCTCCTCACAAAAGCGGTTCGGCAAGCTGATAAGAATTGCTCTCGACTCGCCGGTGACCCCACTGTCACCTATTGGGATACTGCCACCACTGGGACATTTAAAGCTCTGACCGGTCCGGCAAGAACAATTGGCCCTGTCTTTCCAGATATCGGGTCTGATTACTACAACACGGATGTCATAGCTTCTTGCACGAGGCGGTGGTTTGGTAACGAGACTTATTACACTCAGAACCTCCAGTTTTGCCTCGATAACCCGGAGCTTGAACGAAGGAATATGGCAACCAGAGCGGACGAGCTCATCAGGATTGCGGATCGCTTGGGCATTCCACCCAATGAGAGAAAGACGAGCCACAAGACCATGTTGCTTGAGTGGGATGGTATGGAAGAACAGCTAAGGTCGCTTGGCCAAGAGGGAAAGCTGAAGCGACTCGCTGCGCCGGAATATTCTACACCTCCAGCCAAGCGAGCACAGCCTGTTGAACCAACCTTGAGTTCGGACGTCAAAGGGAAGATTCTTAAAATCATCAAGGGGCTTTCAGCTGCGTCCTGCGACTGGGACAACCTGCTAAAGGATCTCCAAACTCCAGCCCCAAAGAAAAAAGCGATTCAAGAGTCATTCTCTCATGTGCGTTTGTTCGTATCCGAGCTGGAGAAGACACTGCAGAATAAGAGCGATGGCAGTGGGAAGGGAGATCTGGACCATGTCATCAGACTGGTGTTTCGAGCCGAGGGGCTTTTCGGATCGGGAGTAGAAGCAATGGACTACGAGTCAAAGTGGAGTCAACATCGTGCCAGGCTTTCCCAGCTGTTCGGACAGCCAACTGGGGATGCTATTGAAACTGTTTTCAGACTCCGGGATACCCCTGACGCATTTGGTATCATTCTTCCCCAGATTCAGGTTTTGGGAGAATCTCCGTTGATCAAAGACCAAGTTGAGGCCTTCAAGAAGATTGAGGGGCTACTGGGACAGCCACTGGCCGACGCCAACGCTAAGACAGCTTTGGGGGGGAGCGACGCACAACAATGAATGATGGCTCGACTTCGAAGAACTTAAAATTCGAATTCTGTGGCTAGACATTCAAGTATTTTGAAATGGAGATGGTATCTTAAAAGGATTAAAAATTGCTGAGGGAAGGTTTAATGAGAGATGATGGGCTGAAGCATCGAGTAATTACAGATAAAACGATAGCTCCCTGAAAATTGACATTTGTTCTTAAAAGCAGGCCGTGAATCTTGGCAACCTTAATTGGATCTATGCAACAATCTTTCGTTGTTTACTTGAATTATGTAGTCTACTCTATACCGTCTCTATTCTAACCGATTAACTCTTTCGCCTTTTTAGTCTATACTCTATTTTATCTTGGTCAGTCCTGCTGGCAAGTGTTTTTCTATCGTGATTCCATCTGACTCTCCTCATCTGAAGGACTTTCATGTCCATGATTATGCAAAACACCTTTCCCTTGAGGTTCTTCCTCGTCTTCAACGTCTGCAAGATACATCCACCAAAAGTACACACCGCAGCATAAGCTGCCTCCAAGGATATTTCCAAACAGGGCTGGAATCATACCTATGTACGTTAGCCAAGGACTTTGAGACAAATGATATGGCTGACTTACCCTTCCAGATATAAAGCCCAACTGTCAAACCAGGTGTACCCATCCAGATACCTAAAGGCATGAAAAACATATTGGCGACTACGTGGTCAAAACCCAAAGCCACAAAGGCAAAGATGGGAATCCACATGCCGACAACCTTCGACGTCAAATCCTTTGCTTGTACGCCTAGGAAACATGCCAGGCAAACAAGCCAGTTGCAGCCAATAGCACGAAGGAAGATTTGGTGGGCCTCGGGGGTTATTTGCTTCTTTGTCGTGAAGGCGATGATTTCCTCACGATATATATCTGCGTCAAATATGCCGCCGTCTGAATGATAGGGTCAGAAGCTGACATGTGAGTAATGGTTGATATGGCTACTTACAGCCCACAATGATGGTCATGACAAAGAGACAGCCACCTAGGTTTCCAAAGAAACAGAGGAACCAGTGAAGCAACATTCTCCATATCGACAATCTTCCATTGAGAACAGCAACAAAGGTGAACTAAATCATACATTAGATAAGCTGCTTAGTAAGGCTTGGGACAAGAGTCAACCCACCAGATTCGTCGATGTGAAAAGATCAGCTCCCGTCAATATCACAGTGACCAAACCCAAAGGAAAGACGATAGCTCCGATGAGTTTGATCAGACCAGGGGCATTCTCTTGATACCATGGTGCCGTCAAAGCTGTCAACGAAACAGCACATCCAAACGCAAGGATACATCCACCAGAGATACCAGACAGCAACACCTTATCTGGCCTCGATCTCCCCTTCTTCACACCAGCTCGACAGATAAGTTCCGCCGTCTCAGCAGGCGTATAAGCCAAAGGGCTCGCAAGATCAATAGTCATCTTGGCCATTTTCGGCGACTCGACTCTCAAAGCAAAGCAGATATTCACACCCACCAAAAGAAACCCTTCAATCTCCTCCGCGGGACTCTCTCCATTCTTATCCTCCCCTGCGGTGAAAAATTCCCAATCTTGGTGTCGGCACTCTAAACCGCCCCGTTCCCACCATGCCGAGCAATGTCGAGAAAACTCCGTACGTAATCCACTGTACTAGCTTCCAGCGGCCAAGAGTCTAGACCGGTTCAAGAAGCATCCTTATCTCTGGGATGTTTCCCAATACGGATGTGGTGGCTTGCGGTGCAAAGTCGGGATACGACACACCTGCAGATGAGGCTCAACGGCATCTTGTTTAGTCCTGCTCAACTCCTTCCAGCCATAAAAATTTCATGGAGTTCGAAATGTGAGCATTACAGAGAGATTGGGCCTTTGAGGATGGATTAAGCTTGTTTCCCCATTTCGGCAATGCATCCCGCACTTTTCTGCTCCACCGCTGATCATGGGAGAGGTAATTTTATGCTTAATGGCTCATAGATAAGAAACCCGTGGAGTCGTAACTTGTTTTGCTAGTCTTGGCCCGGTCGAGTGGATAAGTTTGTGATGAGCCGGAGATGTCATTTGAGAATTTGATTCTGAGCGGAGCCTCATCGGAGAAGTGTACGAATATTATGCCGCTAATACTTTTGCTCTCGGGCAGCTATCGCTTGGCACTAATGAAGTCAACCCGGGAGAACGGGAGTCGCGAGTCGGGCGATATCGGCATTCGAACCGGTTTGTGAATTATTTATCACGACGCTTAAGCTAACAGAGATTTCAGAGTGCAGATCTTGAATTGCGACATCTGAATTGCCTTTTACCCCAACTCTCGTTTCTAATTTCCAGTCATTTCACGATCATATCGTCACCACAGCACTAGATCCTCCGTTCATGATGAAAACTTCTCAGCCCTGGTCCTTCCGTCCATCCGCAAATCCGCAATAATCTCATGATAAGCTTATTGATCTTGCGGGGTCCCCGCGGGGTCCTTTTATCCGCATCTTTCTTGATTCTGACCTTGTCTTGTGCGCGGATGCGGCTTCTGCGGCGTCATCAGTTGCGGGCTGCGGCGGCTCTTCGCCGCAATAGAGGCAGATTCGTGATGTCTTCAAATTATCATCTCATAAAACACGATTTGTTGAACACCTCATGATCCTAGCCACCTTTTATCCGTTCTTCCGGAACTGAATGGGACTGTTGACTCTTGGAAGATGGATCCTATACCGGGTCAAAGGCCCTACTGCAACATGTAATCATTTGGGTCAGAATGTGAGTCAGGCATTAATTGATGGCTCTACATCAGTCTATATATCTTTTAGTACGTTCTAGAAACCATAGCTTGTAGCTACTATCTAGCCGATGAGTCCAATGCAAGACCCACTCCGTTGGGCTCCCCGACCCTTGGCTGTACGTCGACTCGTCCTCTGGATTTTAATTCATATTTTTCTTCCACCAGGATTAGCCTTGCTTCACAGGCCCAGAAGATACAGACATCAGTCTGGCTGCAAAAGGAACGGGCCAAGCAAAGGTATCTGTAGGGTCTTCAATCACCTCCCCTGTCGTAACGACATCGATGACCGCAACCGCGGTATAGCCTCCGATAGCGGTGAATACATGCCACCTGAAAGGTGTTAGCTTAACTCAAGCTCATGAAGCTTGATATAACTCACCATCCATGAAGCTCCAGAAGAAACGCGACGGGCAGGCCAACTGCATGTCTCGCACTCGTCAGATACCGACAAGCAAACTCGTCGATGAGCCAAACAATGTATCCAAAGCCGAAGAACCCTATCATAGTCAGCACTTTTCAGTGGGCAGAAAGTCTTTGTGTCACTAACCAAGTCCGAGAACAGCCATGTTCTGGAATTTTTTCCTGACAATGGGGTCTTTGACTTGCTGAGGAATGACCTTCAGCACACGAGTAGCAATGACGTAAATGCCTAGGCCAAACGTAGTGGCATGTAAAAGGAATTCATCCATGACCATATGAGTGACCATGACTATCGTGAATAACATTGAAAGAACGGTCCCAATGATTCTCGTTTTTTGAGGGCTGGCTTTGAAACTGAGAAGACGGTAGATGAGGGGTGTAGTGAGAAGATGCATTGACAGCTCATCAGCTAGCAATTGTTAGGCCCTTCCTTTCACCGAGACAGAGATACACTTACACATTTGAGTATGATACTTCAACGTCATGTGATACCCAGCTGAACATATCCCCACGCCTATTAGTCCGCAGTATGAGGCCAAGCGTGGCCCCGTCGGGAATTTAGGCGACGTCAACAAGCCATAGAGTCCATATGCCACTAGTAAGAAGGTCAATTGCAGATCCCAACCAATGGTAATATCACTCACCATATGTGAAACTGCTAAGAGTATTTATAAACTCAGCGATGTACCTTGTGATAACATAATCCTAAACGACACGTTAACTCCATTTGAGTCAAGGGAGACCATTGCGGTATTTACCTCTTCACAAAAGCTACAAAAGTCAGTAAATCTTGTCAATTCATTTACATCAATAACTTACTTTAGATAAGAGGTCTGGGGACCCCAAAACGGTGCTGCCATGGCGATCAATTCCGCAAATTGTGATGTTTTGTTCTCCCAAACGTTGAAGACACTGAATGACTTTTGGAGACATGAATTAAGGCGGTGAAGTGTTGCAGAATAGAGTCAAAGATGCCTCGGAAGGGACGGGATGACGTGTATATTGAAAAAGTCTAAGGATACGAAATGCCCGCGGGCTGCGATGTTTCACTTTCCGGGGCTTTGAGTTTACTACTTATTTCCGGTGATGATAAAATCAGAGTTTTCTTATTGGATGTTGGCGAAAGCCACTTTAGTGTAATATGCGTGCACTTTGACGTGGCTTGGCATTCACATGGAATATTGAACTCTCAGTGAAAGAGTTTATTGATGTTACAGCTTGATTAGTAATTATCACGATGCTTGATCGTATCGCGATGCGGCGATAGTGTCTCATTCCGTGTGGAGTTGATCCTTGCGAGTTGCAGCCATTCGCAAGTCGTCTGACTCAGCCCTAGCGATGCTACTCAAGAGAATGCCATTTATCATGAGCAGCCGTGTCTACGATCAATCTTGCCTGGTATTCGTCTTGTTTCTTTGCCATTTCAATATTTACAAGTACCTGGCCGAACACAAATATTGCAAAAATGTCTATCACGTTGCTCAAAAAATATCTGCCAATATCACTGGCACTACTTCTCTTCTACGGCAGCGCCTCACGATTCAGCCATGGTGCAACATCAACAGCATCTTTCTATCAGTATCAAAATGACCGAAGCCCCGTTGATGGGTCAACCTTGTCCCGTGTCATTCCCGTCTTCGACATTATCGTTGGAACTGCCATTCTACAGCAAGGATTATCACGCAAAGTCGCAACGTGCTTTGTAGCGTCGACTATCACTAGTGTCGCTGTTCAGCGTTACTTGGCTGGGTTGGATTGCCAAGGCGACTTTTTACAGGGTATCTGGGCAACTGCTGCAGCGATAGCGACCCTGTTATGAACTTAGTGCTATCACAGCTACCTGGGGCTCTTTGTCCATTTAAGATTGAGTTTAAGCGGATAGAAGAGTTTAGAGGAGTTTAAGGGGGCTCTATAATACCAAGTGAGCTTGAATAGTCTTGCATGAAGGTTGTAAAACACAAAAACCGAAGCTCTAGCTGTGATTGTCTACCAGTGAATGGTTGAGATTTGCAATTATCATTATCTATCGCCCATAAGTCAGTGTGAATTTGAACAAAAACCGTCCGAGGTTGACAGACTGCAAAGTAACTAATATCTTGTCTTGCACGTCGGGCCAGCTTCATTCAAAGGGCGTGTTTATGCGTGGTAGCATCGGCTTAAGCGTGAAGATCTTGTGCTTGACAAGGGCGCAGATCGTAACCGAGCTACCGAGGTCGGCGTTACCCTGTTTGGAATAGCTTATCTTATCTTCACTCGACCACCAAGAGAGCCATTGTCCTTCAGCTACTATTAGTTATTAACATCGTATTTCACGTTTTAGAGGCTCTTCGTTAAAGTACTGCCCGATAATTCAATGTGGTCTAGGCTCATACCACGTTCCTCCTTTCGGACGGCGCACGTTAGGCGGCACATCTTACCAATAAGCCAAGCCAGATACATATCAACACCAGTGAATTATCAGGTGATTGAGCATACTATTGACGGCAGCCACTCAAGAGAATATCTCGCTGAGACGGCAAATGGCGATGAAGACACACCAAAGCTTGCTGTGAAGCAATACGTTCCCCACGACAACCCCAATCCTCAACCTGGTGATGTAACCATTATCGGCGCTCATGCAAATGGTTTTCCAAAGGTAACGAAGCCGAAGATTCTCAGTCTGAAACTATAATTGACTTGTAAGGAACTGTATGAGCCGCTATGGGATGAGTTGTATGACCGAGCAAGACAGCAAGACGTCAGGATACGATCGATCTGGATTGCGGATGTATGGAATCAAGGTCAATCAGGGGTTCTTAACGAGAAGGTCCTCGGTAATGATCGTGAGTACAATATCTATCGGATACAGTCTCCATTACTCACATACCGCAGTCAGTTGGTTTGACCACGCGAGAGACCTTATGAATCTCATCAACCAACATCAACGAGACATTCCTCATCCCATCGTTGGTATTGGTCATAGTATGGGTGGAACTCAGCTGTGAGCAGCCATCACCGACACTAGGACACTTGAACTATGCGCTAACTGAAGAAAGGGCACAGATGGCACTTTGGCACCCCAGGCTTCTGGACTCGTTGGTACTTATCGACCCGATCATCCAAATACCGAATCCAAGCATTTCCCTCGCCGGCCTTTCCACAAAGAGGCGGGATATCTGGTCATCAAGAGAAGATGCCGTTACAAGGTTCAAGAAGAGCAAGTTCTTCCAGTCTTGGGATCCTCGTGTTCTTGACCTTTGGATAGAACACGGGCTTCGAAATATTCCGACTGAGCTTCATCCGGAGGAAGAGGGTTCAAGTCCAGATGAGCGAGTTACGCTTACGACGTCGAAGCATCAGGAGCTCTTTAGCTTCGTTCGACCGACATACCTACCACGAGACTGGGAGTCATTCAACGATCAAGACCCAGAACAGAATAAAGACTGCCCTGACTACCCCTTCCATCGCCCAGAGCCACCAAAGATATTTCGCCAGTTACCCGAGCTTCGGCCAAGTACCCTATTCGTCTTCGGAAAGCAGTCAGAGTTTTCATCGCCAAAACGACGAGAGGAGAAAATGCTGACAACAGGCACCGGAATTGGGGGCAGCGGGGGCGCAGCTGCGGGTAGAGTTCAAGAGGAGTCTCTCAACTGCGGCCATTTGATACCGATGGAGAATGTTTCTGAATGCGCAGATGTCATCTCTTCATTCCTCGGGAAAGAAATGAAACGATGGCGTGACCAACGAGAATCTTTCAAGAGGTACCGTGGAATCATGTCGAGACGACAACGAATCACGATCGATGAACAGTGGGAGGATAAGGTTAAGCTTGGGGATCAATACTTGAGAAAGCCATAGAAGCATTTATGCTAAACTAATCTTGGTAGCGCGATTCAAGTCAATAGACAGTTATTAAAGCAAAAATACAATAGATTTGATCTGTGATCTAAAAAGGGACATAATGCAAAAATGATATCTTGATGAGACTGGGACTCGAACCCAGGAGGATTGCTCCACCAGGAAATTGGTGTTAAGGTTAACCTTAACCTGGCGCCATAACCAACTCGGCCATCTCACCGGTAATTGGATGAAAATAAAGCAACCAATTAGAATCTATAGACGCAGAATTATGAGGCTCCCACCAACTCGAATCCGAGGCTTCATATCAACTGAATGTACAGGAGGCCACCGCACGTTTAGGGATAAAGTGAAGGGCTATGATTTTGACTTTGGTGCTCTCTTTCTGAGTGAATTAGGGCGGGGCTAGGCAGGCCTATCCTTTGTGACTCATCAATTATCCTTTAGGCACCGACCAATCACGACTATGGTTCAAGAAAGTAACTTGCGTTTTTCCTCTCACATCCAGCCACAATATGCTCTCAAAGTCCTTATACTGTGGCCTCTATGCTCCCTCTTTCTGGTGAGCACGTCTTATGTGCAGAAATCGCCACGTACCCGCGCCATAGCTCGTTCTGCTCCATGACTTGACACCATGAGGGAAAATGCTCCGTGAACGCCCTCCCTACGAACTATGTCTCTCCATTCGCTTCACCGCAGATGCTTCGGCGTTACCTTTCCAGCGACTCGTGGCCGTGGCTTCTATACCATGCGAGAAGCTTACACAGGCTAGAGTACTGGAACTCTTGAGATAAAGGCATCAAGGCTCAAAACTAAGTAGTATAAGATAATAAGAGAACGGGCTCCCACATCCCTGGTGTTCTCGTTTTCCTCTCTTGGAAAGCCAAACGAGCTAACTCTTGTGTTTATTTAGTCTTTTAACGTGTTCTCCAAGTAATATTGTCTTAATGTCCTATTGGCTTATTTCTCTATTTTATACTCTGGCACCGTCGACAGTAGCGAGCACAATTCGAAGAGGCTTTCCCATGCGGCCTATCACAATGATTATGACTTTTCTGTTCGGCTTCTTATTCGCCACGTAGTAGTCTGTTCACGAACTCAACCATCTAACTTTCAGATCACCTGTAGATAGTTTCAGTTCAAGGCATATAAACTCCCTTTCTTCGTGCCATTCTTCTCCCTGGAAACTTCTCTTTAGCATCCCACACATTTCTCAAGCATACTGCAAGCACAGATTCTCTTCACACTTCTCTTACAATCTCAACTTGCTGCTATCTTCCAGATCGTGTGTACTGCTTATTCAAGTCTTAGATCACCAGTTACTTGACTTCTCTTCACTTTATTTATCCCCTTGACACTCTATTCACCGCTCTCACTACTCTCCATCAAATCACCATACTTTACAGCTCGGTGCTCCACATCCTGTCACAATGTCTAGCACAACTACCACCAACAACCCACATGAGTTAGCCGCGGATTTCAGCGTCAGCTTTGATCTACCAATCCGACTGAAATCCTCTTTGCGACAAAACAAAATTCTTATCGCACCTTCTGGGTTTACGCCATCATCTTCTGTCGATAATTTGGCCCTGACATCTGTTTCGCCATCTGGCCAGGAAGACACTGATGCTACATCTGGAAGCGGCACCATCTTTGGTATTTCTTTTCCATGTCCTGCTCCTCCTCCCAACACTCCAACCGAGAGCTGTGATGGCATCTCTGTTTCAAGCAAACCATCACCTAAATCTGGTTGGACTGGGGAATACTCTGATCCTGGTACCTCTTTCACTAGCATGTCTGAGTTCGATTGGACAGGAGAATACTCTCACTCTGATCCTGTTACTCCTACCACTAGCATGTCTAAGCTTGGTTGGACGGGAGAGTACTCTACCTCTGGGGTCGAGCCTGAGCATTTAATGGCAAGACTCAGCACTTTGGCCAATACATCAGAGGACGAGCCTGGCAAAACTCAGAGTGGAGATGAGGAACTATCTTCTAGAGACGGCTTCCCGACTGAAGGGGATGAAAGTGCTTCCACTGCCAGAAACATTAGTCCTGAAGACGAAGAAGAGGTAGCCAGGTTGGCACGTCAGGCTATCTGGGGTATGACTCCTCGCTCAGCCATGGAATCCCTAGACATTAAGCAAGTCAACTCTGGCGTTGTTATCATCACCAACTCGGTTGCTCAGCCCCAATCTGCTGCTCTATGCAACATTGAGGATGAAGCTGTTCCCAAGGCTGCAGAGGCTGTGGTGTCCCCTCCTACTGAGGCAAAGTCCACAAGAGACGCCAAATTTGTCAAGCGAGAAGAGGGCGGCCACATTAGTCGTGTAGCTTGCTGCATGAATCTCTTCAAGATGCGCAGCAAACACGAGTCTCAGGCGCCAGTCCACCAACCCAAGCACGCCACTCTCTCACCTAAAAAGTCTTGTCTCAAGCCATCTACTTCTCTGGCTGGCATTGTTCTTGACAGAATCGAGGAAGACAGCCCTCTTGAGCCTGTCTCAGCACCCAAGCCATCAAAAGGCGCAAGGGTTACTTTCGATCTAGACGAGACAGCCGAGAGTGGCAAGTCCAAGTGCAAGATAAAGTCCAAGGTCAAGTCCTATCTCCATTTCAACCTCTTTAGTGAAATGGCCTACGAGGAGACCCAGGACACTTCTGATAAGGAAGAGGAACTTGACCCAGACTCGCCATTTGCAGCACAAGACCTGGAGATAGAACGCCGTCTTGCAAGAGCTGATGTCTACCGCGACGCCAATGAACGCGCCGCTATTCTTCGAGGCGCGCTGGACTTTCTCTTGGTTGTCTGCGATAGAGTCGACAGTGTTGCTGCTGGTGGCATCAGAGTTCTCTTGGACAAGACTGGGAATAGGTGCCTTGGAAGCTATACTGGGGAAGAAAAGTATCACGTGAATCCTCACCAGTATGGCAACAAGGTCGACCAGAGGCTGTACCGCTCTAAGGAGACGGCTATGTCTTATAACAGAGGACGACGGTCTCGAAACACTGTTTGCTTGGGAAGTCGTTGGATGTGAGGGACTGTCCACGATACCATTATTGGCGGATCTTAATTTTTTCTGGATGAATATTCGATGTTTTTTATTTGGTCTGGCGTAGGAGTTGAATGAAAGGAGTTGGGGTTATTGGAGCATATGGGATGATGATGAAAGAGGTTGCAATAACATAGATACCCATCATTGATGAAAAAAAGTCTTTTTTATTTCTCAAATGGCTCAGACCTGTATAGTCTCTTAGTGACATGTCTAGTAAGTTCTTTGCCCAGATTTGTCCCGAGTCTCAACATGTCTGCTCTCATAACGTCATAGCGTGAGCTCATCACGTTCAATTCACTGAAATGACTTGCCATATTGCAATCTAGAAAGACTACAGAGAAGGGCTTGAAGAATAATAGATCTTTTGGTTGTTGCAATGATTCACAACGTCATGTGGCTCTATCGTGCAGTCATGGACACCAGACGGTGGTGGTACAGGATTGCTTGTCACACTTTGTATGGTTCCCTCATGTCGTGACTAAATCGTTCATTTAATGGAAACTTGATATTTCCAATCAATCTTCTTCTTATGCTTCCCTTTATCTTCATTAAATTCTCACCTAAGGGTTGCTTCTTCTCCTTCTTATTGTGGTCCATGATCCCAGGAGGGAGGGCGACTATTGGCAAACCCTCACGCAAAGCTCTCTTGATCGCTAGCCCTACTAAATGTTGTTTCCGTAGTCGCCCACACCCAAATCTCGAACGCCACAAACGGACGGCTCATGAAGCGGCTCGGGACCGGGCTCAGCCGAGACATCATCTTCTGTTCTTGGGGCAGATCATGGTCTCAGGCATGACACGCGTGAGCTCCGGCCTGTATGTATGTGCCGCAGCTGAAAGAGATCCGGAGCAATGAGCATACCATTTTCTTCCGATTGGTTTATTGAGCCATGAGGCGTTTCCTGTGCCGCTAGTTATGTGGTTGGGCACCAGGCTTCGGAGGCCGGGCCATCCATCCATCGTCACTCTCGTATTGGAGTTTCCAGACAACTCTACCAGTTCCTTAGGCTTTACTTTCTAAATCAGACCTGATATGTCCTGGGAGCAAAGCTTTTACTTGTGCCCTCAACAGCTATCCTCATTGATGGCGCCGCAACGGTTAGGAGAGTGATCATAGACTATCAGAACTAGGATATGGAGATTTTTCTGTCTACCACTATGTTACACCAACATGCGTGCACCTTCGGCGCTTTTCTCGTTACATGCTTCTCGTGCCACTCACTTGCCTGTGATTTGCATCTTTACTGTCGTACATGGCCGCGACGTGGCCGGGCAATGCCATCCTCTTCGCTAACGGGCGACCTCGTGTCTCATATATACTGGTAATCATGGGAAGATCAGTATCGCCCCCATTTCAAGTACCTTTTGCTAAGTCCGACTATGTTTAGAAACCCTTTTACCCATAGTCATATAGGAAGAGGGGACATAGAAGCCATGTGTAGCAGCGTAGCAATCATGCGGGGTGTTTGCATTAGTTGCCATGCAATGAGTCAGGATGTAACCTTATTTCTCAGAGTATACTATTCAGCCGAGGTGTTCTAGCGTTCCTGTTCAACGATGTTCTTTTCTCTGGTCCAGTCATTGATTGATATTAGGATGTCAACAAGCGTATAATGTATGAGTTTCTCACCTTGAGAGTAGCTATACGTTGACGTATACACATATAAAATAGTTGATATATGAGTTATATAGACTGGGCATACAGTAGTTCCTTCAATTTACTGCCGATTCTTGATACATATTCTAGTGGGGGCGAGAAAGCTTGGCCCCTTAATCGAGGTAATAAGAGTTCAGGGAATTCAGCCTAAAGCTTTCTCGGCATTGTTTCTTAAGGTCTCGAGTTTTCTTGATCCATGAGGATGCTGTTACTGGTGGGATCAGTCCCTCTGCGTGTCAGGGATGGTTTCTGCGAATACAAGTCGGTCGAGTTTTCAACTTCGGTCCCGAACTCATCCGACGCTCCCTCCATCCATCACATCAGATCACGTCTGGGAGCGTAGGATAACGAATGAGATGCTATGAGATCCCTCGCACGGCATGTAGAAGTTCTTCCTGGGTTGCCCTGTCCCACCGGAATCATTCACGAAGCTCATCTAGCCATTGATTTTCAGGCAAAGATGTGAATTCGGTGATGTAACTATGTAATTCTTGAGCGAGGCCAATATCTATGAAGGCTACGACATCTCCCGCTCATTCTATCTTTCTGATATCCTCACTCACAGCAGCATTCCAAATATTAAACAACTAGCTCGAATCTCAACTTTAACTTGGCAAGATGCGCTTCTCCATCATCGCTTCATCCCTTCTCCTCGCCCAGGGCAGCTGCCTCGCCGCTCCTCCTGTCAACACCGCCGAAGGCTTCTCTCCCATTCCGAGAAGCAAGCTCGAGGCTCGTGATTCCTATGACTGCAACGGAAGCGGACTCTGCGGTGCGATCCAGGTCAGAGACTGTGATAATGCCATCAACAACAGACTGATTCGTAACAACGACGTCAACTATGGTGCACCTGGGTAAGTCTACTCTTATCTGACAACAAAGTTATATCTAACGGCCTTTCTCAGAAGCGGGAGACCGCAGACGGGTACTTGCCAGGGCTACTGCGGTATCTTCATCCAGGGGAGATCTACCTGTGCTCGCACTGGCAATCAGATGTGGTATGACTATCAGGACATCAGACGCAATGGCTGCCGAATCTGTGGCAGTAAGCATTGGGGAGACGGTTGCCTGACTACCATCAACCGTGTCAGTGGCTGCCCTAACTGAGACTTGACAATTGAGACTTGCCAACTGTCACTCGACAACTGAGGCTTGAATCAACAAGTCTTGACGGTTCAAGTCTCTAGCCGTATCGAATGAGAGATCTCATTCTTGAATACAGACTCTATACTTGAGATGTCCTTCTTTGGCCTAGTGAATATGATTATTGTGCTATATCTACAGCTTCAAGTAAAGAACTATTATTTCACTCCTGTCCGGCCACCGGTGACAATATTGTATAAGTCGCCAGAAGTATTGACGAGGTACATTGAGTCAAGTTACGTTTCTTCTCCTGATCTACGTAGAACTATGCAGTCAACGTCTACTTCCTCTCCCTCCTCTTGACCATGATCTGCACACCACTAGGCGGATTATTCGCCTCAGCAATCCAATAATTCGGCGGCCTCTTCCCCTCATACTCATCCGCCAATTTAATATCATAATTCCTCAAAGCATATGCCAAGATCATCTTCATCTCAAAGTCAATTAGGAACCGTCCCGGACATGCATGCTTCCCATGGCCAAAGGTCAAGAACTCAGGCGACGTCGTGACAAACGTAACGGGCGGCGCTTTTTCGTCGCGACTAGCTGCTGTCTCGCGAATTCTCGAAAAACGGAAAGGATCGTATTTTAAACCGTCTTCGTAGAATTCGTTGTCGGTTTGTGCAGGGTGGCCCATGAAGGAGATGAGTGAACCCTTGGGGACGTGGTGGCCATCTTCTGTCTTGAAGTCGTCGACCATTACTTTGCGAAACACTGCGCGTCCGCCAAAGGAGCATAGACGAATTGACTCTCTCGCGACACTATCAGCGCGCGTCATAGCCTGAATACCACTCTTGGTCCAGTTCACAGAGTCATCAGTCCCAAGAATACGATCCATCTCATCGCGAAGTGTAGCAATCGTATTGAAGTCGGCATCAGAGCCTAATACGTTCAGGATGAGATTAACGACTTGTATCTGCGTGTTGTGAATTGATCCAAAGTTCTGAGCGACGACGCGACGAGCTAGCGACTCCATGTCGTTGACTTCGTGCTGGCGATGGCGCAGAGCGTAGTTGATCATCATCTGAACTTGGTCTTGCGGCTGCGGTTCGTCGGGGTGGTTGTTGATCCTATCGAAGCGGTGTTTGAGGAGAGGAATGATCCATTTCTTCATCTTGTTTACTTTTGTATTGACAATCTGGCCGAAGAGTGTTCCGGTTATGGGCTGCAGGATACGGGGGAGACCGCCTGTGAGACCAGCGTTCATGATGAAGAGGTCGTTCATCTCGAGCGCAAGATTCAGATACTCTTTGTTTCGACCTAACTTATCAGCAATGCCCAAAACAATTGACGTGATGGTAGACTCACAGAGTGGAAGTCCAACGGTGAAGCGACTGGCGGCCTGGGCCACGATCATCTTGACAGTCTTTGTAAGGTCAATCCTCCTCCAATTCTCCGTGTCCGTACCGAACTGTTCATCAAACACCTCGTGAAGTTCATCCTTCATGTTATTCGCAATAATCTCGATCGCACGATTGAGATCATACTTTACTACAAGTCCCTGCCACGCATCAACGACATATTTCTCGTGGCCAAGCGACCACCGCACTTGATCGACTTCAGCGAATGCTTGCTCCATGTCGAGAACATCTTCGGGTTGGTTGAGGACGCCTTTCATTTGGCTGTGTGGCAAGAGTACTTCTATTCTGACGCCGAAGCCCGGAATGACGACGGGTTTGCCTTTCTTGAGATACTGCGCTATGTCAGTGGTAGTCGTTGAGAGGCACTGGGAGGAGTACTTCATGGTATGCCTCGTAGAAGAGTGCTTGACAGTCCGTGAGGTACGCCCATCGTGTACGAAGACTAAAACGACGGGCACCGTTTGGCTCTCTTATAAGCGGGATGTCGGGTGGGTAAGGAACAGAAGTGAGCTTGTCAATCACATAAATCGCAATAACCCCAATGACAAGAATTGAGGCAATTCCGAGCGGACTCGCCACACGAGCCAATAGGCCCAACTCAGCACTAGACGACATCTTGAGAGAAATAAAGTACTGCCTAGCTCCCAACATGCAGCGAGGGGCCTGCTGTATTTAATACATCGCATGCCACTGGTGCAGAGTGACGGCTGTACATAAGCGCCTAAGCGCGGCACGGAATTCCGTATAAGTAGTCCGCTCCCTGATCACAGCGTGAAGGATTGCACTGAAGTGGAATGGCGATGGATGATGATCCTTGTAGAGTTAATAGAAAGTGCTTTTACTATACGGTATACTATACGGTAGTGCTGACGGCTAAAGCATAATGACAGAACTTGGCGGTTAGGTCAACGGCACAAGAGTACAGAGAGGGGATCCTCAATTCAGACGGTATCAGCATAAAACAGCCTCAATTATTTGAGGTGGAATCATCTCCATTATAGACTGTCGGATTGTGTATCATGTCTGCGTGGTCATTTCCCGTCCTGTGAAAGTCGAAGACGCGATGTCGCAGAGTGACACTTGTTTGGCACATCGACCCAAGATCTATCGTAAGCACTTGTTCACTCCTTATTTGAGCGTGCCTGGATGCTTGAGCCATTGAATGCGTGAGCAGAGCTTTATGTGCCACACCTTTCCTAAACGAGTACGAATATCGCTGCTTATCACCCAAAACGTTTTGTTTTGTGTTGGTTGGAGGTTTTTGCATGTCACCAAGCAATAAAATGACAGAACGGTCTGCCTGGCAGAGGAGAGCTAGACAATGAGAAAACTGCAGAGATAACAGAAGCAAATATAATAACATCAAACAAAACATTAATACACTGACGTACCAAGCTTCCAACCTCAAGTTTCATCTCCCCAGAGCTTCAACCCACGATCCAGGGTAGCATCATTTCCATCTCCACATCCCATCAGGCCAGGGTGTCCCTGAAAGCCCACTGAACTTAATAACCCCTCTGCCCCTCTACGCCCCAAACGTCCTCCACCAACACTGAAAAAATTTCTTTTCTCTCACTAACCAGTCCCATTCACGCCCATGAATCGTAATACCTGCACCGTCTTCAACAAACAAGATTGAGCCCGGTTAGCTCAATCGGTAGAGCGTGAGACTCTTATGAGTACGCGATCTCAAGGTTGCGGGTTCGACCCCCGCATCGGGCTATTCCTATACAACTATTTTTTTACTCACCTTTCTGATGTTTTATCTCTTGTAGATTTTGGAGTTGGAAGTGTGAATCTTTTTTTGTCGTGAAATGGTGCTCGGTTATCTGAGCGTGATACCCCTCCGTCGGAAGAGCGGGGCCGATCGGAAAATGGTGGCTCTTATCAGTTGATCACTTCCCTTTCTCCATTGTCATCATCTGTGAGACATTGCTCGTTCAAGACACTCGCTACTTGTGATACGCTCCTCAAGAAGCAAGGAAACATCGAACCTTTAATAATATACGGTGTCTCAATAAACTCAGCAAAGGTTATCCTAAACTTAAGCCAAATTACCTCAGTCTTTTTGTCATTTAAGATCGAGGTCCTCCCCTAGACGCTCAAACGAGAAGTTGAAAGATGACGAGCGATAAACCGTATAAGCCTGCGCTCATTATTGTCGACTTTCAAGAAGACTTCTGCCCCCCTGTGAGTATCTATCCTCTCAGCCATGATCTCATCCAAGCCCAGCTAAACATTTCCAGTCCGGCTCCCTCGCCGTCCCTTCAGGCCGCACAATCGCTTCCCCCATAAACCACCTAACAACCCTCCCTTTCCCTCTCATCCTCGCAACAAAAGACTTCCACCCTCCCTCCCACATATCATTTGCCTCAAACCACCCCTCTTCAACACCATACACATCAACAACAACAATTCGACACCCCAACGACCCGTCCCGGAGCTACGACACAACGTTATGGCCGACGCACTGTGTCCAAGGCACGCCGGGCTGTGAGCTGGTCCCAGAGTTAGACGTCTCGCGAGTCCATGCCGTTATCGAAAAGGGCCAGGATGAGCACGTGGAGATGTACAGTGCGTTTTATGATCCGTTTAGGGTGAGTGATAGTGGACTCGCGGGTATGTTGAGCGAGCAGGGCGTCACG
Organism: Fusarium pseudoanthophilum; assembly: GCA_013395995.1. Taxonomy (NCBI): domain Eukaryota; kingdom Fungi; phylum Ascomycota; class Sordariomycetes; order Hypocreales; family Nectriaceae; genus Fusarium; species Fusarium pseudoanthophilum. Next base: position 62,050 of record JAAOAR010000162.1, read on the forward strand.
GATGTTTTTGTGGTTGGGCTGGCAGCAGACTTTTGCGTCAAAGCTACGGCGGAGGATGCGCTGCAGGAAGGTTATAGGACGTGGATTGTGAACGAAGGGACAAAGCCAGTTATGCCTGACAAGTGGGAGGAGTGCAAGAGAGGCATGGAGGACAAGGGCATCAAGTTCACGTCCATCGGTGGAGATGCAGTGGCAAGAGTAAAGACATATGCATGATTTAACAAAAAAAGGATTAAAATTGAATAGCGAAGTGGTACTTTAACATAACTACCATCTTCGATATGGCCATCTTTCGGTGGCTGTATATGTATGTATGTATGGATGCTCTCATCTTTCCAGAATGTTCAATGCAAAAACTCCATGCTGTGTGACCATCCACTCCATCCCAGACCATGTGTGGTAGTGTATCATACTCATACATGTTCTCGTCTATGTAAACTTTTTATCATCCGGTCGCCTCTACTCCTTCAAATGCAAAGTTACTCGTCTATCGCTTTGACCTCTGAATAGCAGCAGCGCTCATCGACGTTGTTGACGCTGAGCGCTCCTGGGCATTGGTCATGGCCAGGGAGACGGGCGTCATGGGAGGAGCCGGAGTGGTGCTGCGAGAGGGAGCGGCACTTCGGTTGTGCTGCATGTGAGCTCGGACGAGATGACCAGCGGCCAAGGCACTGCAGAGAGAAAGCTCGCCAGCGAGGACGGCTGCACCGATGATGCGGGCGAGACGGCGGGCGTTGTCACCGGGGTTGGTGGGGTGAGAGCCTCGGACACCAAGGATGTCGAGCATGGCGCCCTGGGGCTCGAGGATAGTACCACCACCAAGAGTTCCGACCTCGAGCGAGGGCATAGAGACAGAGATCTGAAGAGCTCCATTGAGGCTGTAGACGTTAGCGTGTGTTCGGCTTGATCTAAGGGACAGACTCACTTCTTCATGATGGTGATACAGTTGGCGCTCTCAACAACCTGAGCAGGGTCCTGACCGGTGGCCAGGAAAATAGCAGCGACGATGTTGGCAGCGTGGGCGTTGAAACCACCGACTGAACCAGCCATAGCGGAACCAATCAAGTTCTTGGCAACGTTGAGCTCAACAAGAGAGTCGACATCGCTCTTGAGAACGCTGCGAACAACCTCACCGGGGATGATAGCCTCAGCAACAACACCCTTACCACGCCCGTCGATCCAGTTGAGGGCCGCGGCCTTCTTATCCGTACAGTAGTTACCAGAGACAGAGATGATCTGCATGTCATCGAAACCTCCATCGTTGGCCATGACGCTCAGAGCGTGCTCGACACCCTTGGAAATCATGTTCATACCCATAGCATCACCAGTGGTGGTCTTGAATCGAATGTACAGGTTAGTGCCGGCAAGAGCGGTCTTCATGGACTGAAGACGAGCGAAGCGACTGGTAGAGTTGAAAGCCTTCTTCATCATATCTTGACCAGCCTCAGAGTCAAGCCAGAGCTTGGCAGCACCAGCGCGCTCGAGAGTCTCAAAAGCAACACAAGGACCACGAGTCATACCGTCGGCAGTGAGGACAGTGATGGCACCACCGCCAGAGTTGATGGCCTTGCAACCTCGACTGGCGCTGGCAACCAAGACACCCTCAGTAGTAGCCATGGGGATGAAGTAGCTCTGTCCATCGATAACGAGAGGACCAGCAACACCAACGGGAAGAGGCATATATCCAATGACGTTCTCGCAGCATGCGCCGAAGACGCGCTCCCAGTTATAGTTCTCGTAAGGTAGCTTGGATCGGTCGAGCGAGTGGGTAACGTCGGTGGTGGCCTTGTTGCGAGCGATAATGCTTCGTCGAATCTTGACAGCGCGGGTGAAGTCGCCGAGAGTCTTCTCAAGAGCGTAACCAGGAATCTTGCCACGCATAGACAGAGAAATAACCTCCTCGTCAGTCATCTCGCGGACGCGCTTCTCCGACAGGAGCTTCTCGAGTTCTTCGTTGCTTCGGTTGGGCAGGTTGGCAGAGCGAGCCTTGGTCATGTGGAGACCTTCGGCCTCGTCGTCGGTAATAGCAGGAGTGCTAGGTTGGGTTCGCATGGGAGTAGGAGGGACGTATTCGCCGAGAGGAAGAGTAGCGGAGCCGGTATCGTTAAACTGCTGCGCACGGGCAAGCTCGTTTCGGTCGATGTTGTGCTCAGGAACATTGGGATCCTTGATTCCCCAGCGGGCGACGTTGAAGAGGTAGCCGTTAAGAGCGACACTGAGAGCAAGGGCAATGACAATCCACTTAGAGAGAACGGGATCCTCAAGAGACTTGAGAATTCCACCAACCATGCGGCCGCCAACACCGTAGCCCTGGAAATGGTGGTGGAAAGCATCTTCGTAGGCAGGGTTGCTGGCAGCAGAACCAAGAGCGTAGTGAATCGAAGGGTACTCGAGCTCGTACTTGATGGGAGTCAAGACAGTGACCAAGGTAGGTCGGTTGTTGGCCTTGGCAGTAGCGAGGATAGCATCCAGACCGTTGGAGGCAACTTTGAAAGGGTCAACGGAGAGAGGAGCGATGACGCCGCCCAGACTGCTGGCCCAGGTTCGGAGGGTGGACATGGAGCTGGGATTGCGGAATGGGATCGAGCAGATGTTGACAATGTTGAGAAAGATGAAGCCTAGAATCATCAAGACCTTGAACTTGGGAATACTGCTGCTCTTGCGGCCAAACAGAGAGGTGTCGCCCCTGACGCGGTTCAGCTCATCATCACCCTGGGCGACATTCTCGGCAACACGGCGGCTAACACCGTCATCCTCAAGGGCCCTACGCATATCAACATGGCGCTTGATACGGTTGATCTCAAGCTTGATGCTGAGAATAGCAGTGTAGAAGGTGAAGAGGAGGATGAAGTCGAAGAACAAGGTCCAGGCGGCCAGGAAGCAGAATTGCTGGAGACCACCCTGAACACCAGAAGCAGCACCAATGACAAGAATGACAATCTCAATAGCGTAATCGCGGATGATCTCGAAGCCCTTCTCCTTGATGGCGGCCTGAACAGCATATTGGATCATGTTCTGCATAGAGCGCTCGGGAGATCGCTTGCCAGACTTGGAGTTCTGAGCCTGGATTCGTCGGTGCTCAATGGCGTGGGACATGACAGCGCGGGTGAGGACAATGTTCTTCTCGAAGCCAATGGTGACGACCAAGAAAGGGAGACCCTCGGACAGAAGAATGACGCTGATGGGAACACCCAGCTTGGTGGTGACCACCAGACCGAAGAGAAAGGCGAAGACAGAAGAGAACAGAGTGCAGATGCCGAGCCAGAACTTGGAACCCATCTTGCGCATAGAAAGGAAGAGGGAAACAAAGGTCAGGTGCATGGCGATGTAGCCAAGAAGCATGATGACAATATCGAGAGTTTCGGCGTTCTTGAGAAGGTCGAGGAACTCAGTCCAAGCATTGCTAACCCACTGTACAACACTTTTGCGAGTGTTGACCTTGGCAGCCTTCATGATCCATGTCTTCTTCTCGCGTCCGTGCTTGGTCTCAATCTCGACGGCATCTTCGTTGGGGATCTCCTGGGCAGCAGCAAGGAACTCGGGCCCCTCGGAGTAGGGAAGAGCGTAGGCGAGGATGCTGTCCTGGGAATAGGCGGTGAAAGGGTTCTCGGTAGAGGGAAGAGATGTAATAGACAGGTTCTGAGGGATAGGCACGTGGTGAGAGCGAGGAGCCGTGCTGGACGATTCGGCGGACAGGCTGTCGGGGAAGACAAGAGTCAAGAGAGCAAGGTGGTCGGCGTCCGAACCAGCATCGGTAACGGCGTCCTGCTCGACGGCCTTCCAGTTCCAAGCAGTTTCAGGTCCTGCGCGTAGGACTCTGCTACCTTCAACGAGGGTAGACCAATCGGCCTTGCCAAGAGTAGCACTTTCAACATCGGTGTTAAAGAAGCTCTCCTGGAGAAGACCAACGTATGAGGTGCTCGCAAGGACGGCGACAACGACGACGGTGTGGATCGGGTGAGAGCACGCGAGTCGGGAGAGGAACTGGGCGATGGGCGTAAGTCGCTTCGAGAACCACGACGGTGTCGTCCTTTCGGTGACGGGAGCCTCGCCGCGGAAGCGCGCGGGCAGAAGAACTGCAGCCATGATGTCGGATTCGATTCGAGGATTAGAAGGGCTATTCGTCGATGTCGTTTACCACATTGATTTTGGTCTAAGCGCAGGTGTAAGTCCGGGGAAGAAGAAAAGATCTGGAGAAAAGGCGGGTATTTGAAGTAGCCATTGACAACACCACAACAAAGAAATGGGTGCAGCGATGGAGCAGATGACGAGTATGGGTGAGGCTTAGGCAGATAAAATGTATTACTTACATTCCCAGATGTGACAGTCCTATTACTTGCAACTATTCGAGGCGGATGACCCAAAAACGCGGTGGGAGGTGGAGGGGCAAGGCGTTGAGGCCGAGCTGAGCTGGGGGACAGCCACAGAAAAAAAAAGGGACGAATCAAAAGAGGCAACGACCACCAACTCGACAAGGCAACAGAGAAAGGGATTATTCTCTGATGTGAGAAGGGAAAGCGATTACGACTGGGAGAGGGGGAATAGAAAAAAGAGAAGGAAGAAAAAAAGAGGTAAAAGGGGGTCGAGAGGGTGTGGAGGGAGATTGAGATTGATGGGATGGTCCAAGAAGCGGGAAATGATGGAGACCGGAAGAAAGTAAGTGGAGGGATATTCAAACTGTCGGTCGGAGGGTCGTAGGATCATTGTAGCCCAGGCGGGAGACGCCTATTCTGTTAGGGGACTCAACGTTGAACAAACGACCTAACCAATTAATACCGGTACAGTAAAGCCGAGAACTAATTTGTTGTGGAGAAGGCCCTGCTCTTCCTTTCCAAATGGCGGCGTTGTCACTGAAATTACAGAGCAGAGTTTAGGAAAAAAAGATCAAAATGCTATCACCGATTTCTTCAAACCACAGTCTGACTGGCCAATTGGCCTACAAGTGCATGCGACAAACCAATCGGACAGCTTGTGTCATCACGGTACATTACCACAAGCTGCAAGATTCCGCGCCGAGCATAAGATTTTACGGATGAGTACCTTGTCTGTATGCACCGCTGTCCGCTGTGAGTGGCTTGCAGACCAGGGCACTCAGTGAATGTGGCGTCCAGACCGCGTGGGCTACAGGGAAGGCATTGACTCCTTTCAGGGCGATCATAATGCGAGCAATTGTCTTCAAAAAACAGTCAGACGACGTGAAGAAGAATACAATTTTCTCAAGATATTGTTCTCAGCACGGCCTTCCACCAACTGTGCTACCGCAACATCTTCTTTGTCAAACACTGCATGAATGCAAAAGGGCCAAACGACTGTAACCATGCCACGATCTGACAGTCCAGAATGGAACCCTCTTTGACTTCTATGATGCTTGTCGCCTCTCTCTTTAATCTTATCTCCCCTAGCTTGCCTTTCGTAATCGTAAAAAACCGAATACGCAAATAACCACCACCACTGTCGTCACCGACAATTAAATGATGAATAATTACAGCCAATTTCAGTATTGATCTGGTATTACGCGTGGTCTTTTTTCAGCTGTCCTTGGATCTGAATCTCTTGATGATTTGTATTCGAGGCGCAGTGACCAAGAATTTTAAAGGCAATTCGACAACGCGTGATCGTAAACGTAAAACGCGCCGCAGCGGGAAGGGAAGTGGAGGGAATACCCCTGATCATCCACTTTCGAGGCCAACCGAAAAATGTCTGGGCTCCAGCTTTTTTTCTTTCTCTTTGCTGTCAAATCTCCATGTTACCTCGAGCCAACAAGACGTAGCATTTCTTGTGGATTGGCAATTGTCTCTTCACACAATCATCTTGCATTCAATTCATGTTACTCACCGTACTCTAAACATACTCACTTTCTCACAAGTGAAGCTCTCACGACATCGTCGCAAAATATCGGCGGTCTCATCCGCTTGAATCTCCCCTTGTACGTAAAAAACTCCACATTCTTCATGGTCTAGGCGTTTCGCCCCACTCCTTATCAATCAGTTCCTCCATGCCACCATCACCATTGAAGCTTTCATGAGCAGAATTCTCCGCGCTAGTTGAGCTCTGGTGGGGGTTAAGACGTGGCAAAGCTGCGATTTCGGCTTCTAGTGTGATTTTAGATGCTCTAAAGGTTAGATTGATAAGATTTGATGTCTTGGACCGAGGTTCTTGAGGCTCTTGAGCGGATATCCGGATGATGGGTTGTGGTGGTGACGTTGGGTAGGACTGGTTCTTGGATTTGACGTTGAGCCGCATTCGGCTACGATGCGCCATTATTTTCTAGTCTCGTAAATGCCGAGAGATGTTGGAGTCTTGTTTGGGGGCGGAGGGGAGCCATTTGATCTGCTAAACCTGCATATTCTGATCATTCTTACAGCGCAGCGACTTCACTATACGATACTTTAATAATTCTGGGAACCCGCACGGGCTATCATTACGCCGAAAAGGAAGCGTAACCTCTGCCATGGCAGACTTGCTTGCTGGGGACGACGTCTTGTGGCCACGACTTTGCGAATTGCAAGGGCCAAACTGATGTGCTCATATCTTCAACCAAACTTAGGTGTAGCCTAGCGAGTGCTGCTCGTCGATCATCGTCTAACATGAAGTCACTGAACAAACATGAAACATTCCAGGTTGCAATATCTCAATAACCATCCGACATTCACTCATTGACACCGGTAACTCACGCTCAGTGCATCGGATGCTACCCGGATCTGCGCAAACCACGACACAATGATGTACAAGCATCGGCGCTTTTGCTTCGCGGAAAATTGTCAAACTTGTGTACGTTATTCATGATGCAAGAATCGTCTTTGAAAGACAAGACCTTTGCTGTGGTTAAACCCTGACCCGGCCGTTGAAGGTCCACCCTCCGGAAGATTGTCCGTAGACCCTGAGCTCCGGAAGATGCATTGTCACATCATTGATGATGGATATTATTCTAGTTATTCCCTTGTTTTTCTCGGTAAGGATACATTTGCGCTGTCCGAATAATGAAGATCGCTAGCCAACGTAACCATGAGTCTCTGACATCTTGTGGTTGAAGCTGGACATCAAGGGACGACGTGACCAAGACTTTCTTGCCGTCTTCATGCACCAAGCTAATTCTTCCCGTCGTAACATTCCGAATCTAAAACGACCTATAAAATAAGCATGTTTTAATCAACGCAACTGGTGAGTGATAGCAGCCTTTCCTGAATAGAAAAGTCCCGTCATGGTACAGTAGCTCAGAGAGCAAGAAAACTCAGTGAGGGCACCAAAATGAACTGCTCTAAAGATCCGCCAAGCTATACTAAACTTCCCTAAATCTTTTTGTCGCTTACATGGTTTTCTTACTCCCTGAGGGGCAGCTCAACGGCCTACGGAGGCCGAGGCCCTAGGGCGCATTGGCAATTGAGTTTTCATGATATGATCTTCGCGCCACTGTTGAGACGTCAACAAAACCATGACAGTCAATGTCACAGCCATCAATTGATGCATGGGATATCTCAAAACATCAAAGACAGTAGCTCACCGCATATATAGATCATAGATGACACAATACATCAATTCTTGAAGCGCCGGCGCCTTCCGGAGCTCAATTCTTCATTCCTCCGTCACAATCAGCGGCCCGCTTCCGATGGCTGCCCGGTCCACCCGGTATCACGCCAACCAGACATCGTACGATGCTCCCATATTTCATAACTGCAGCATCTCATTTGTCCACGACCTGAGGCTGGAAGAAAAAAGTCTCAAACAATATCTGAAAAGAGAAGCGCCAATGTACGTGATAAGTCATCATATATGTGTCTCTTGTAATGGATGGACCGGGCCGTGAAAGGGTTCGTGCTGAATGAGGCCCAGCCCAGTCATAAAAATTTCGCCATTCTCTCGTGATCTCTCTTCTTCCCCAGATAAACTCGATCGGTATTGTTTTTTCCTTCCGTCTCTAAAGAAGCTAGTAAAAGCTAGACTTGTCGAAAGATAAAAAAGCAAAAGGATTCTTACCAATTACATGCGTGCCGTTCTTCGCAAGGATCCTTCCTCGCTTGCAGCGATCACGACAATCCCTGGTCTAGAATAAGCCAGATCGAACGACATTCTGCAACTGCGGAATTGAGGATGGATGACAAACACGAAAGTTCGCCCGACGAGAACAATGGGGTTATCAGCCTCAGTAACAGTCCGGAGAGTACTAATGACGCCGATTTAAAGGATCCTCATGTGTGGCTTGTTGGCGGCGGTATTGCATCTCTTGCCGCCGCGGTCTTTCTGATTGAGGATGCAAAGGTCCCGGGTGATCATATCCACATTCTCGAGGCATCGGCGAAAGCTGGTGGATCAATGGCGACGTTCTCGAAGCCCTCATGGGACACTGGGTATCGAGTATCTGCGATTCGCAAGATGAGTCTCACTTATCATTGTTTGTATGGGATGTTGGAGAAGGTACCGTCGGACGTTGAGGGCGAGACACTCGCAGCCAAATTACACCGGTTCAACCAGGCAAGGAGGAAACTCGGCGCGTCGGGAACGAGATTGGTGAGACAGGTCATTGATGACAATGGAACGGAAAAACCTGAAGCTGTTGATGTGAGCACAATGGGATTGAGTGTCAAGAACCAGTGTGACTTGATGAGAGTGGTTCTCGAGACGGAAGAGGAGCTGGAGGGCCTTGAGATTCAGGCTTTGTTTGAACCGGACTTTTTCGAGACGAACTTTTGGGATTTATGGTCGTCGCTCAATCGGTTTCACCCTTGGTGCAGTGCTGTTGAGTTCAGGCGGTGTCTGCATAGGATGTTACATGAGTTTCCCAATATGGGGACATTATCTGGCGTGGAGCAGGCTCCTGAGGAGGACTTTGAGGCGATCATCAAGCCTTTGACGCAGTATCTGAAAGCGATGGATGTTGAGTTTCGGCACGGTAAGTTGGGGAATTCGTTCGAAAGGATTCAGCTGACCTGTGCAGGTATACAAGTTAGCGGCCTGGAGATTGAGGATGTTGGTTCTGACTTTCGAGTCTCCGCTCTAAAAACATACCAAGACAGCAAGCATGTTTTGATACCAACTGGACTTGATGACCTTGTACTTCTCACACTCGGCTCCCTCACATCTGGAATGGGATACGGCACAAATGACCAACCGCCTCCGACAATGGAGCTTCGCGACTCAGCACCTCACGAGCTCGACCCATCGTGGACCTTCTGGGACAGACTTGCGATGGACCGCCCCCAGACATTCGGCAACCCTGAAGCATTCTTCGACCGGCCCTCAAAGTCAACATGGCTCTCCTTCACCGTCACCCTTCGAGACCCAGCATTCTTCGAGCACTTACGTACCTGGACCGGCACACTAACAGGAGCTGTACCACTAATAACCTTCCGCGACTGCCCCTGGATGCTCTCCCTCACTATTCCTCAACAGCCCTACGTCAGAGATCAGCCCTCCGACGTTTTCGTATTCTGGGGCTACGGCCTCTTCCCAGATCAGCAAGGTCGCTACGTCAGAAAACCCATGCTCGAATGCACCGGCGCCGAAATCCTCACCGAGCTTCTGCACCTCATGGCCTTTCCCCTGCAACCCACCCTCGAGCGCTCCATCACAATTCCGTGCTTGATGCCATTAATCGGAAGTCCATTCTTGACACGCAAGAAAGGCGATCGACCAAAGGTAATACCCGATGGGAGCAAGAACTTGGGCTTGATGGGGCAGTTTGTTGAGATTGAGAGGGAGGTGACGTTTACAATGGAGTATTCGGTTCGGTCGGCGCAGTTGGCTGTATATGGGCTCATGGGGCTGGATAAGAAACCGCCGGGGGTTATGGGGGAGGATCATGCTGTGTTGACGTTGGGGATGGCGTTGAAGACGATGATGACTTGAGGGGAGTGTAACTGCTACGGACTAGGCGTTAGGAAAAGTAACAAAATGGTGGGAGGGATGGGATATGCTTAGCTGTATCATATGTATAGTAGAACGGGACTATGAGGCCTTTTGATAGGGAAATGGATGCATTGACTTCTCCAAGTGACGACAATGAGGTGAATGGTTGCTGCGAATATGGCTACAGTATTTGCAGCTAACAAAAGCAAACCTTAAGGCCCCAATCATAAACAATGAAAGTTTTTAGGTAATTTAGCATAAATTCGAGAGTAATCTTTACTAAACTTGGTCCTATCCCCAGATCTGGAGGTCTTGATCGAGGTTGGTAGGCCATCTTTACAGGCCTATTTGCAACAATAGGTGGTGGGTGGCTATGCAATGTGAGTTAGAGCAATTAGGCATCGATCCATTCTATTTGTACACCGAAGACCCCTAGACAATAGATTTACTATTGTGTGTTGTGTGTGCTAGTGAGGGGGCATCTCGCGTATATAACATCTAGCAGCATGACCCAACCTCGATCCTCCAACATATCCCCTTTTATACACTCAATATATATTTTATCACGTTCCATACATACATATCCTTATCTGAATCTCTACATGTTCCAAACCCCCCCTATTCTCATGCATTAGAGTGGTTTTGAACCCAGTGCCTCATCGACACTGCCACGACAGGGCGAGTTCCCTCTCGGGGTCACTCCTGGGGGCACACCTGACCTCCTACCTCAAGTCGACGTCAAGCCTGAGGCTGCCTTGCCCTAGCCCATCCGCACCTTCTGCGATTCTTGTTGTTTCTCCGACAACGGACCGGGCTAGCCTTCCTCTTCCCCTCTTCATCTCTCTTCTCCTCCCCCGCCTTTCTTCCGCCTTCAACCATCTCCCCTTCATCAACATTCACATCCTCCTCAACTCACAAACAAAACTAAACACATCACCAAACTTTCATCCCATTTCTTTCTCATCTTCCTTTCTGTTACCCACTGTCACTCAACCCCATCTCTCCACTTTTCCCGTCATCTCTGCCGTCATGTCTTTCGTGCGAGACGCAGAGATGCAGCATCTTGCGCGGATGCAGCTTGACTACATCATTGAGGGGCCCTCACAGAACCCAGAGGAAGATGACCTGCCCGATTTTGTCAAGGACGCGCTAGCTATGCAGAAATACTTGGAACTCGTTGCCTCAGGGGCCGCAGTGTTTGATGAAGAAGCTGTTAATGCTCGAGTAATCAAAGGCTTCTCTGCCCCCGAGTATGATCTCCCAGGGCTTCGCGCTCCATCCCCTTCGGCCACGGCACCTACTAGTCAGGTCTATGGACTTGTTACCGCCGCTGCTGGCACCACGGGTAGGCAATAACAACGCACCCAGACCATCACATAACTGACTGGATTCCTTAGACGAGGTTTGCGCAGACGGACAGCTGGACATTGTCGAAGTGGATGGCTAGGAGCCCCATTTGACTGATTCCACTACTGCCACTGTTGCCTCTTTTTCCGACTCTTCCAGCGAGATTGGGATCGCGCCTTCTCATGGTGCTCCTCCTGTTAGTTCTGTGGAGGTCGCATATCAGAATGCCTTCGCCCGTCTTGATGCCGCTCTCCAAGGTAAAGCACCATCTGCCTGTGTAATCTAATCTCCTTACTAACATTATCCCAGATCAGCAGGATTGCCTCGAGGACATCTATTCCGATGACAATGCTGGTGCTCCTCCCATGGCCCTCTCGGAGTCGGAGACCATTCACTCAAACGATAGCAAGGTCTCAAAGGTCACGGAAACTGCTCTTGCTTTCCTCTCCCAACGGGATGTGGGTCACATAATTGAAGCCCGAGCACAGAGTTCCAGTCAGTCAATCTCTCCCCGAGAGGCAGAACATGGCACCCCTTCAAAGGACTCGGCTACCCGCAATGTCGAAAGCGTCAGCATTGAGGCTGCATCCCCACCACCAGCAACCCACCTCCACCACAATGAGGTGGATGAGGGCCTCATTTCTTTTGATGAGGACCCCACTCCTGCCGGCACTATCTCGACTACCATCGCAGATGCTTTCCCTCCTAAAAGCACTTTCGCTAAGGAGTGGGAAGAGGCCGAGAGTAGCAATGTCGCGCCCGATAACTCCCCTACCACCGACCACTCTGTCGAGTCTGAACCCGAACCTCCGGTGAATACTTTTGAAGTTGTCCCATTCTCCTCCAGTGGAACTACTTCAGCTCCCGGTGATGAGTGCACTGTCCGCGCCCAGCCACAGTGCGCTTCTGTATCCATCACCGGTGACAACACATTTACACCTGTAACCAGTGTCCATGGGGATAGCAATGCTGTCAAGTGCTTCAAATGTGGTAACGACTCTGTTGAGAATGTCATCACTTGCTTTTGCAAACATCAGTATTGTGCTGATTGTCTTAACGACGTGGTCAAGACTTCGATCCATGGGCCGACTCCTTTCCCTCCTGTGTGTTGCGAAATTCCAATCCCTGTTGACATCAACTCTTCTATCTTCGATGAGAAGATTTTGTACGATTTCCTGGGGAAGAAATTCGGGCCGTCTGATGTCAGTGAACAGGGTACCATTGGTGAATCGGACGAAAAGTCACTTCCCTCTCCCCGTTCTCTCACGTCTCTCCCTCGTACCCCGACCACCCCTTCTGCTCACTTTACCCCATCTACCCCATCTGTTGCCTCTCCTCCCTCGCTTTCGACCGAGGAGAAAACAGAGTACTCCTTCAATGGATTTGGTGAAGAAGAAGTCGGCAATGAAGACACCAAGTGCCACGTGTGCCACAACACCATTGAGGAAGGCTTGTGTAAGTAAGAATCTGTTGCAGCCAGTACGAAACTAATAAACCCTGTTCATAGATTGTCCTGACTGTTGCTACCAATGCAACAACAGCAGGGCGGACTGCAAATGCGACTGGTGGGATGGCCGCCAGCGCCGTGAAAAGGATATGGCTATCGTCAAGGCGCCAACCTTGCAGACTGCGAGACCTCAAGTTGCGCCCTTTCGGGGACAAAAGAAGCAGTTTGGGGGGGTTTTCGAACGCAACACTGGAACCCACCGTGCCGTGACCCAGAATGGGGCTTGCCAGCACCCATTGATGAAGCAAGTCAAGTTGTCGGGTCGATGCTTTGACTGTTACCACATGCTGCCTACGTTCCTGTGGCAGTGCACACGCTGCAAATATTCAGTTTGCAAGAGTTGTGGTATGAAGCGGGGAATATTTTCCCACTGATGTTCCTCTGTTGTTGTCACTCCGTTGATGATGAAAGTGTTTGGGGATGTATCGATAAGTTGGTGGGGATGGTAGGGTGTAAGAAGTCACGACGGTGACGGGTGGGTGATGATGATGTGCTAGTTGTGAGAAGCAGTCATGGTGGTGGGAGAAGGTTGCGACGATGAGGGGTGGTCCTGTGTATTCCTGTGTGCTCCTGTGTTCTCCAGTTTGCTCCAGTTTGCTCCAGTGTGTTTGGTCATGTCAAAAGTAGAAATATTAGTCTGTAAGATAGGAAGAATATCGATGAGTTATGTAATTAAGTTGTGCCCTATTTTACTGCAGACCTTGGAGGTGGTGCCTGGTCAAGATTGCAGAGCGATAGCACAGCAGCGTGAGCTGGACTGTCCACTGCCAATCGATGTAAAGCACTCTGCTATGTATCTGTGACAAACTGTCTGCCTGTCGAGAGAATGATTCCAAAAAAGAAAGTGAATGTTTTCATGTAGATGTTTACCAAAAGGAGTGCTCGTCAATCTGCATTGGATGTCTGTGTAGTACCTTTGTTGCCTAACAAACGCTGGCACTTTACATTGCGATATTGTGACCAGGCTGCATAGCCAGTATCGGATAAGATATGCTCCAACATCTTGACTAGACTGGCCACGCAAAGATCCCTCTCCTTCTATTTAAATGATGGTCCCAGGGATGTATGTTTAAGCTCGCGATCGTGTTTGGAACTGAAGAGCATCCTGACGCTTCAGTTACAGCTTGTTAAGTCATGGCCAACAGTCGCCGACGAAGCACGTACGCTTTGCTCATACTAAAAGAAAAGTAGGCCGTAGTCAATTGAGAAGCCCTGTTTCATATTATATTAGACGAGAATGTTAAGGCAAGGCGCGCGATGCAAACATCAGCTGTCAGGTCTGTCTACTCAGACTGACACTCCAAGAACAATTTGAGAATGCCAGATGATGTTTTCCTATGGTACAAAAGCATGTAGCCTACTCACAAAGGACATTTGGCTGAATCCCAGGCAGTTTCAGTGCCCTTTACCTACAAGTTTCTTCTTCCATTACCCGTCATTCGGCGTCAAAGTATGGTAATGGCGACACCCTGGGTTGTGTGCTAAATATGTTGAGAAGTTACGATTTGTTCAGCAATTCCCATGTTATACAGAAAGAGGAAGAAAACATTTATTTCCCTAATTGACTGACTTTGTAGTAGAGCATCTAAATAACGAACTAAATGTGCTATTTGCACTCAGAATGCGACTACAAGCGTAGAGTAAGGTCAATGGCGGGATACCAACATCAGCTATCAGGTCTATTAACTCAGAATAATACTTCCGAACGCACAATACAGGAGCATACTACCTACAGGTATAGTAGCCCAAGTATTAATTCAATGGCCTTATAAGTAATACAAAGAATAAGAGACGGAGACAATTTTACTGTATCTTCATTCCATGAAGACTCTCTCTCCTCGGCAAGGGAAGACAGCCTCGGAATACCACGGGTAGCGGACCTCTCACTCAGCGACCGGGTGGCTTGGGCACACGCCTCCTGCCCGACGAAACCGTATACTTCTTCATCATCGCTATTTTCTCATTTTTTATTCATACATTGCTATTACAAAGCACCATTGGATGCCACCCCTGTAGTGTGCTGTGCAACCCCTTGCTCCACTCAACACCAGCCTTCCTCTCATCCAAACCATCTCCAGTCTGCAGACCAATATGTTGCAACACGCGAATCTCCCCTCCAAGTCTATACGGGACTCATTCCGTAAATAATGGCAAGCCTCCCTCGCCTTCGTCGTCAACTTGCTCAGCCGCCGACTGCACCATTCACGATGTGCGTGGTAAAAACACCATAGACCGCGTTGGCGATCTGGGTCAGGGTGGTGCCCTGAGGGATCTTGTTGAGGAGCATGCGACGAGAGTCAGCGCCACAGTCTGGATCGAAGACCGACTTGACGTCGATCATATAGATCGGTCGTCAGAACGAAGAGGGATGGTTTCATTCTCGGTGCTGGCGGGGTGTTCCCTTTGAACGCCACTGATCCGTCGATAATCAGCTGCCTCGCAACCCTCCCCCTCTAATCGCGATAATGATGCGCAATCCAGCCGTTTATCTGCGCGACAGCGCGGTCTCGGCAGTCATGGCAGACACGCAGGGTGCAAGCTGTACACTCGAAGGTGTACGGGTGTACTCCCTCACGACACACTCTACAGCGACCGGGTCTCAACCTTTGCCGGTCGTGGTCGCACATCACAGGTAGCAGTGAGCTAGAAGTGTCATTTGCAGTTGAGACTTGTGGCTGAGAGCTTATTCCGGCAGAGAGAACCTAGCAGTCGAGGACCCTCGGCATTGGGAACCGCTGGGTCAGGCTGCGGCTGAGCGTCAAGTTGGCGTTGTTGAGGGGCTGGATCGACATCCTATTCACAAACGCAATTATCCCATTCTCCACCGCAGTCGTAGCAGAACTCATAGCCGCAGTGACAAACTGCGAGGTATAAGTCAGTAAGTTTCCAAGGTCGGCGAGATGGTTCGGAGGCATACTTATATGGACGCACCCATCAATCTTCTCGATGAGGTGGCGGCAACGAGAACATCGCTTCCAGCCTTCACTCTCCGCAAGGTTCAAGGTCTGGCTAAGGTCGACCTGCTTCTCGCAAGCACCCGTATGTCCCTTGGCCTTGCACGTGGTGCAAGTAACCTCTTTACAAGCAGGACACTCTGCCTCGTGCCCGTAGCAGGGTTCACCACCATCGGAGGTGTTATTGGGAGGGATGAACTCGAGGCATTGGCGGTTACTGCAGTACGTCCGATTTATCGTCCTGTGCTCAAGCAATTTCTCTCGGTAACGTTGCACGTCGCTCTGACGCATATGCGCCTCGATGGCTTCGAGGGGGATCTCTTCATCGCAGCATCGGGCGGGGAAGTACGAGGCGAGCGAGAGGGATGTTTCGAAGATGTGGATGAGGCATGGAATGCAATAGGGATCCCCGCATGGAACTTCTTGGAGTATCGTGACTGGGAGGCCTTCTGTGTAGCAGGCGGCACAGTCGCCCGTTTCTGTTTGGGCAGGCTCTTGTGTCGCAGGGTCTTCGGGGGCGGCGAGTTGGTGGTTCTGCCGCCCTGTCTCTCCACCTTGTTCGTCATCTGATGGGCCGTCGGAAAGAGGGTCAGGTATGTCTTCTGGATTGTCTTCAGCTTCGTCGTCAACGCCCATCTCGTTGTCTGGGGTGTCGTCTTGGCTCTCCGATCCCCCATTGTGCTGATGCTCCTCTGTGTCTTCTTCGGTTTCGAAGTCTGAGAGCCCGTCAGAAAGGTCCTTAAGCATATCTTCAAGATCATCAGAGAGTTCGTCAAGAAATTCTTCAAAATCCAGGTCGTTTGCGCTATCATGGTCCATTTCAACGTCGTGGTCTTCTGATTCCGCCGAGTCTTCTCCAGATTGAATGCCTAACTCTCCGTCAGAGAGGTTACCAAGCATGTCACTCGTGTACTCAATACCTTCACCCTCCACGTCCATCTCGCTGTCAAGGTCCGCTTCGTCGTGTGAACTGTCATCTTGGGTATCCGGTTCCTCACCGAGTTGTTGCTCAGGTATGTGCTCGTTTCGTCGGCCTCGCTGGCTACTAACTTCATATGAGCGCTTCACTACATTGACGGGCAGAGTTTCCTCAGGTGAGTCATCTTCGTCGTAGTCTTGTTGCGCGTCCATGGCGGAAGTTGATGGGAAGTGGCAAGCAAGAATGATCGATGCTGGGCGGGAACAACGAATATCGCAAAACAGACTTTTCCAAATTTTAGGGGTATAGAAAAAAAGACGAACAGGCATTTCTGGTGAGCTATGGAGTTCTCAGGCAGCCGGCTCGCAGTGCTGGGGGCAAATCGTGGTCCATACTTCTTGTACAAAAGCTTATAACAGGGACACACAACTCAAACATAATTTGAGAACTAGGTATGCTAAAGATCATACTTAACAGGGGCTATCAAGGAAATATTCTCTCACTCAATTACGTACGGCGCCTTTTATCCAAGGCCACCATCCGACACATCTCGGGATCTCTTTGACCATCTTTTGCGGGCTCTTAACACTTCACTCAGTACTAACACTCGAACATCAATGGGCGAGGAGACCTCCCATCCGTTAAAAGCATGAACTTCTACTGCCATCTGGTCTACCTTCATCTTTGCTTACTCCCTTATTTTGAGTGTCTCCTTCAGTAGCGTTGGGGACTTGGCTATGATGGGACGAACCCCTACTGGATGGCATCAAACTGGGGACGTCAGGCCCAAAGGACAACAAGATTCAGATAAATTGAGGACAATCTGATATCGCTTTAACTGAATTTCTATAAGCTTACTTTGGCCCTTTGATCCAAAGACCTCGCTTTCTGCCAACGCCTCGACGAACCATCAACGCCAAACAACCCCCGGCCCCCTTCAATCACTCAATACGTAGTCCTCGACCTCGGCGCTAGAACACCAACACAGGACCAAAAGTCGAAGGGCATTTTCCTAGGATCTGGGTTGAAGGGTCGAGAAATAGGCTCTTTACCCACGTATTCAAGAAATCCGCATGCAGTACCAAGAATACACCTTATATTGTCGGTCATCACAAACATCAGGTTGGGCTGGATATCAACTTCGACCAGATCCTCCCGCCCATACCGATAGAACACTTTTCGATCCCTCTTCCCCTTATTCGCCTCCTCTTCCGCCTCCTGCTTCGTCTTGCATGTGCGGCACGGCATGAAGTTCTCGTCGATAAGCCAGAGTCGCACTCCCCCCAATGTCCGGATTACGATGAGGTGTAGCAGGAGCAGGAAAAGGCCCCGTCGATTATTCATGGTCTTTGCTATCGATAACCTCAATGTCGGGTTGTCGTGTCTCGTGATGCCGTTAGTGAAGGAGTAGTCGTACACGAAGCCGATGTTTCCCATCACGGGGTAGCCATCGCTTGTTGGGGAGATGGTATTTTGTCGAAAGAGCTTAATCGCGTAGTCTTCTTGTTCTCTGTCTGTGAGATGGTATTGCATATCAAAGATCCATCGGTCGTCCTCCATGATGAAGAGATCTCTCGCCGGATGGGTCGCAACAATGTTGTTGTACATGCCGTTTATGTTGGCCACGTACGCGAAGTCCCTGTACCATTTGTCTTTGCATTCCAGGTAGTCGTTGTCCGTCGGCATGGTATGCTTCTGCCACGCCGCCTCCATCCTGTACGGCTCGCGAATCGCTTGAGGGATTGTTTGCCGGTCGTGCAACATGTTGATCCTCACGCCTTCCCAGAATTTCCGTCGAAACCGTCGGCTGATCACCCACCTAGACTCATGGCAAGCTTTCCACAGGCCGTAGTCCCAATGGACAACCGATTTCAGTACTTCAGGGCAAGTCGACATGGATTCGTGCGCCTTCTCACCGTAAAAACGGTCCGGCCCCTCTAGGGCTGGCGATCCAAATAGCGGCGGACTCTTGTGGCCAATTTCACTCCTCTCAAGAGACATTGGATTTCTGTCGAAAATATGTATCCGAAAACGATGTGTCGCGTTGTAGTTCTCACAGGGTTGCGGGCGCAGTGCTGCCTCCCAGATCAGGAGTCTGGCATCTTGGTGGAGGTACGGAAACCAGGGAAACTCGCAACCTGGGGCTTTCTTCGGGACCGGCCATGGCTCATCTGGCAAAGCCAGCGAGCTCATGTTTTCCATTGTCAAAGTTGCCAGGGGTGGTGAAGGCGAGAGAAAGCTCGTTCGGCCAAGGTGGGGGGAATAACGTGTATTTAGACATGGTGATGTGTCCTTTGATCAGGGCTTGGGCGCATTTGGCGCACCAAACTCAAAGTCTGGCTTTATTTATCGTGGTGTTGAATCAGATTGGCGGTTCGTGGAAAGTTTGATAGTGGCGAGGCACCGAGAGGCTGTATGTTGAGGGGTTTGGCTGACGCCATGATGTCTAATTTTAAAAATAGTAATGGGACTAATCATAAATGATCACGGAATAGATGGTGATGATGAGTTTCTTTTGATTTACCTATCAAGTTGATTTCTGCCAAAAGTCGGACTTCCCACGTGTAGGGAACGCGAAACCGTAAGTTCTTCTCTCTTTCCTCCATCTCAAGCAACAGACCGCTTGCGGCCATTGACCACGGAGGACGGAAGTAACGACATACTTGGTTAATCAGTAACTTCTCCAAGTTCAGAAACTCATAAGAAGGATCTACTCGTCAATGGTTGTTGTCTCGAGTTTCAAACTTATCCTCTCTTTGGTGTGCTGTCCAGGAATTGACTGAGAGGGAGATGTAAGGAGAAGAAAGGACGGCGTAATGCATGCCAGGAAATTCGGCCAGGCCATTCCGATATGCAGGAGCTCAGGGGGGAAGTGACAAAGTGGAGGTGACATCCAGGCAAGGAGGCTTTGTTATTCCGAGTTTGTACAGAAATCAACTGTGTTGCAAACAATCCAACAAAAGGGATTCAGTAACTATGGACTGACCTTGCTCGATATTACGGATTCAACTATCTCTTTCAACAACCATATCTCTCGGTTAGATATTGACCCACACGAAGCAAGTCTATGATCTGATTGATATCCATCTTCCCCTAGTCAGGAACAGAAGACTTCGTCCCCAACAGATTCCAGGCCCAACAAGGCTGCAGCAAACACAGATCAAGCACGATAAACTTGATCTGATCTGCTGATCAACTGCAAGAAATAGCAAGGGATAACTCGTGTGCCTTGGCCATAGCTTTTCAAGTTTGCGTCGTAGTCAGAACATTCTCGTCAGTCTCTGTCCCGGAACCCCTATTCCGGAACCTTGATTCAGCCTTTTCTCACACCTCGCAAGGCGGTCCCTAATCGGGCAGTTGCTGTTCCTGCATATTAAAAGGAGGTACTGAGAACTTGTTCTGGTAGTGGACTCCAAGACTTGCTTGACCCGTATTGCCGAGCCTGGTAAGCAGTTCGCGATGGAAGTTCGGCTCGCTATTGGATGGGTGATATTGCAGTTGAGGCTGTAGATGCCTCGCTTAGGTTCTACCAGTTTCCAGGAATGATCTTGTGTCACAACTGTTGGTCGAGATCAGAAACTCTATCTTGGAAATCCGGTGGTTCAGTTGACACGGCATTTCCACCAAGTTAACCGACGTAACCGTTTTATCCTTGGCGTTAGATCCAAAGAGGACTAGGTGGCAGTTTTCTGCATGTTTCACCGGCAATAACATATCAGAGTGACAGATCAACTATACCTATCAGGTATTTTCCTCCGATGTCATTCGCGTCAACGTCGTCAAACTCGGAAGACCCGACTCTGAGGTTAAACTTTATGTCTCAACCGACAGGGATCAAGGCGTGAGAAGTGTTAGAGTCCCGCGGGATCACAGGCCGAATAAGCGGAACCCCCCAAACGGGCATATCCGAGTGAAAATCTCTGAGTCGATCACCACGATTCGTTGTAGCCGAGGAGCCACCACAAAACCACAATCCTTGGTTATAGCAGGATACTCGGGATAATAACGTCACTGCCTCACATTTTGTGACCCATTAAGTCATCTGAATACCCGAGCTGAAAACAAGGGTTTGTGATATTTGGATCTGCAATACGTGGGGATTTCGTAAACCTGTGGTCTAGACCCTGACCCCCCTGTCCTTGGCTGAGCACTCGATAAAGCATTGATTGGCTCTCGTTGCAGAATGCAAATCAAAGACCCTTACAGCGAAATCTCAAAATTCCCCCCCTTCACTCTTCATCGCGAATTTCTTCGGTTGAGACAGACAGAGACACACAGAAGCCACCATCGGCTAATTCGCCAAGAACCCGATGCGATAAATGATTGCCGATGTAGGAGGACAGAATAGGAAATTCGAGTCCCCATACATACCACCTCCACTCCACTGAGAACCCAAGCTTCAGGGCGTTGATGGGGTTGACAGGTAGACCAGTCCCCTAAAAGAATCGCCCCGGGCTTACTGCGCCGCAATGATCGCTACAAGACTCCCTGTCGTGTCCTGTGCCGTCGCCGCCTCCTCTTAAGTTGCCTTAGCCTCTTCTCCAATGCCGTCTTTCCAGAGGTAACTTAGCCCACCCACTTTTTGTTCAGTTCAATTCAATCCCCCGAAGGACAACGGGCACAGACACAGACACAAGAGAAACATCCCACTTTCAACGTCACCTCGACGACTTCATCTCGATCATCTCCGCCTCTTGATAGATCTTGTCCTCTATATCCCATCCATGTCTGTGGTCTCGACACTCTCAAGCTTCGTTGCGAGGTAACGAACGATGCGGCGACGCATTCTCATCGTTATCTCCAAGCTACCTAATCTGAGCCTTAACTGACTCCTCCTCCGTTCTCTCTATCCACTGTATTTGATTCACGCCCAGTCCAAGCCCAACATGGCCGCCAATTGGCATGCTCTCATCGCGAGAACATCGTTTGAGCTGCCAGTTGTAAGTTAAACTTTTTCATGAACCCTAACTCTAATCCCACTCTAAACGTGGCTGACCATTATTTACTTCAGGAGAGCGATGACTCTCGTGTCGGTTCTACGCGAGATGGTTCCAGTGGCGGTACCCTCAGCTCCAACAATGCTTCAAAGTCGTCATCGCTACAATCTCTTGGCGGAACATTTATTCCCGTCGTCATTTACTGCGTCGTTTGCATCTTGTTCTTTACGTTTTTCCGCCGGAAAAGCCCTCGAGTCTACTCACCTCGGGCGATACCCAGCTTGCGTTCCCCTCAGTAAGCAGCGGCGAATCTTTTCAGCTCTCATCAATTGCTGACAGCCTCTGTAGCACACCTATACCGCCACTTCCCAATGGCTGGTTCAACTGGATCAAGCCATTCTTCAAAACACCAGATACTTTCGTGCTTAATCATGGCTCTCTCGATGGGTTTTTCTTTTTGCGATACCTCAAGGTCCTGCGAAACACGTTTTTCGTGGGCATGCTGATTGCTTGGCCGATTCTCTTTCCTGTCCACATTACTGGAGGCAAGAAGCTCACCCAATTGGACATGTTGACAATTGGTATGATTGAGAATAAAAAGCGCATGTTTGCTCATGTAGTTGTTGCCTACTTGTTCTTTGGTAAGTCCTGGAAGACATCGCTAAATGGCACCGCTAATTGATCAGGCTTCATTCTCTTCACCGTTATTCGAGAGTGTTTCTACTATGTCGGTATTCGTCAAGCTTATCTCTCGTCTCCTCACTATGCCAAGCGGCTATCATCCAGGACTGTACTCCTCACTTCTATCCCTGAGCGATACCTCGACGAAGCTCGGCTGCGGAAACTCTATGGCGACTCTGTAAAACGAGTCTGGATCCCACGCACCGCCAAGGCTCTCGTCAAATTGGTGGAGGAACGAGAACAGACCGCAATGCGCCTGGAAAAGGCAGAGATTGCACTCATCAAAAAGGCAAACGTGGCTCGAAAGAAGCAACTCGGCAAGAATCCGCCATCAACTGCATCTTCCGCTGAACCATGCGCCGAACCATCTTCTGGAGATTCGAGTTCTTCCTGGAGGACTGAGCCCAGCAGCGAGGAGCCCCGTACGAGCTCCCCGCGACGTGTCGAGACATCCGAAACCCATGTAGAAGAGACCGAAGAGGGAGGGGCCAAGGAGCACAAGTCTACACCTGAGGTATCCGAAAGAACTAGGACCAGCCACGACGCCCACGATATACTCGAAAAGTCCGCCGAAGACCCCGAATACGTCCACCCCTATGGGCTCAACCCAGATCTGCCCGATGTACGAGGATCCGTCGCCGCTCAATGGCTCTCCGTGACAGCCAGACCCTACCACCGTCCACTGCACAACTTCTTTCGACGAGTCGACACTATCCGGTGGTGTCGCATGAAGCTGAAGGAATTGAACCTCGAGATCTTCAAGCTTCGACGTCAGGTTCGCCGTGGCGATGGACAGACACTCCCTGCTGCATTCATCGAGTTCGACACGCAGGAAGCTGCTCAAGCTGCACACCAAGTCGTCGCTCATCATCGTCCACTTCAGCTCGCTCCTCGTCTTTTGGGCGTTCGACCAAATGAGGTAGTCTGGAGTGCTCTTCGCATGCGCTGGTGGGAGCGCATCATTCGGCGTTTGCTCATCATGGGCCTCATTGCCGTTGCTATCATCTTTTGGTCCATCCCGTCTGCCATGATCGGTATCGTGTCCAACATCAAGTTCTTGAGTGGCATCGTGTTCCTCAAATGGATCAAGCTATTGCCCAGTCCTATCCTTGGCTTCCTTCAAGGTTTTATCCCTGCTATTGCTCTGTCGTTCTGGATGTCGCTTGTCCCGGCAATGCTTAGGTGTAAGTCTACTATTCCCGATCCCTTGTTGCATCTACTAACTCCCTTAGTCTGCGGTGTCCAAGCAGGGATACCCTCTTTAGTACTGGTCGAATTGTTCACCCAAAAGGTCTACTTTGCTTTCCAGGTAGTACAAGTCTTTTTGATCACGACATTGACATCGGCCGCTTCCGCCACTACAATGCAAATCATCCAGCAACCAATGTCGACACCCAGTCTCCTCGCCACAAACCTTCCCAAGGCGTCAAACTTTTACCTTTCATACATTCTTGTCCAGTGTCTGGCCATTGGAGCTACTGGTCTCCTACACATCTTCGAGCTAATCAGGCACCACGCATTCGGCAGAGTGGTACAGAATCCCAGGACTCGCTTCAATGTTTGGTACAACCTTCGTCCCCCTCGCTGGGGTGGCATCTTCCCGATCTATACAAACATGGCGTGCATTGGTAAGTCGTATAGTCAATCATACCTTCCGCGCTAACATGTCTAGCCTTCTCTTACACAGTTATCGCTCCATTGATCCTCGTCTTCGCATGCGCCGGAATGGCATTTACGCGCCTCATCTACCGATACAACATTCTTTACGTCTTCGACTCGGAAATGGATAGCATGGGCTTGTTTTATCCCACCGCCCTAATGCAGCTCATCACCGGTCTTTACTTGGCTGAAATCTGCATGATTGGTCTCTTTGCCTTAAATCTTGCCTTCCCACCTATGGTGTTGATGCTCATCTTCCTCATCTTCACGGTCATCGTGCATATGTCCTTGAGAGACTCGATATCGCCCCTGCTGCAGAATTTGCCACAGACATTGGCATTGGAGGAAGAACTTCAGGAGCAGGAGAGGGCTGAAGCGGAGGCGAAGCTTCAAGCAGCCGCGGAGTCGGGAGAGGCCAATGGCGGAACTGCTGCCAGCTACTTCGATACGGAACAGAACTTTGGTGAAGAGGAATTCGAGGACGCGCCTACAGATGACGAAGACGATCAACTACACGAGGGACCACAGAGCTCGAGGGCCGTCGAGGGTGCCGGTGGTCTGAGATTGATGGCTACGGAATGGATAAAGTCGAGCACCAAGGAGCAATTGAAGAAAGAGGTGCAAGAGTCAGGAGTGAAGAAGTTCTTGGACAGATGGATTCTCCCCGCCCCTAGGTCGAACCCGGATCAGCCACCGTCCTTCATCCAGCGGTTCTTCCACCCCGAGATCTACGAAGACTTTATCGCCTTGCGAAAACTAATTCCCTTCGAAGAACTCGCCGACGCAGACTACTCTGGAGACGAGAAGCTATCTAACTACTGGCCTCCTGAGCTCTGGATGCAGAAGCCCGTCTTGTGGATTCCTCGCGACGAAGGTCGTGTCAGTCGCCAAGAAGTTGCACACACGAGAAAGATCACACCGATTACAGATGTCGGAGCATCACTGGACGAGAAGGGATTGGTGGTCGTTGATGTTGAGGCTGCGCCGTTTCCTAGGATGAGACTGGTGCACTGAGCGAGTATGATATACGATAGATCTTGCCATGATACCCTCTTTTGCATATAAGCGTTGGATAATATTGCACTTTAATACATTTACAATACTGACGACTTCGTCCCTGGTGTGCTGGTGACTTCGCCGTAGTATGCCTTGTCATTAGGTTCGCGACCAAGAAAGTTGCTGAGACTTTTGAGCTCGGGCCGACTTCCTCCTGGTTGAAGAACAAGCTCGCGATATCGTAGACCAGTAGTCTTGTCCATTGGATCAGCTTTGAAGTGGCTAACCCAAAGGTCGGTCGCGTACACCTTTGATCTGCGACGTGTTAGCAACCCAATCGTCACTTCAGGTGATGACTTACAATGCATAAGTAAAATACGCAGCATCATACGCCCTGAACGGATGCGCAAACGACGCCTGTCCAATGCTATCCGCCCTTCCCAACCCCATTATCTCCGTCTTACTCTCATTCCACAACCTCGTCGTATCAACCGCCCTCCCCTCTGCCGCATTATGAATCGTAAGATCAAACAGCGCCAAAAACACCTGATACAGCATCGCATGCGCACCATTGACATGTTTCGTCTTTGCGATATCCAGCGCTAACTTCTCCGGTAGTACCTCACCAGGCCTCTCACCCTCGTTCTTAGCCTTCCAGAAGGTTAGATACTCAGGGGATAAGTAAGAGTAGTGTTTTCCTAGGCGCTGGAGCACGGAGGGAACCCAGATCCAGTTCTCGAGAAGAATGCTGGGGATCTCGACAAAGTCGCGTGCGCAGCCGTGTTGGTGGTTGGTATGTGTTACGAGCTTGTGGATTGCGTGGCCGAGCTCGTGAAACATTGTTTTTAGCTCGGAGTGGAGGAGGAGAGTTGGCTGGGAGGGCGAGTGGAGGAGGGATGTTATTAGTGACGAAGAGGGATAATGGCGTTTGCTGTCTGGTGTTATGAAGCCCTGAGATCGTCAGTAGAGTAAATCCGTTCGTTGGGCTGGGGAGACTTACAGGTTGGATGAGAGAGCTATGCGCACCAGCGTATTTGCCCTCTCGTGCGTAAAGATCGAGGTAGAGATATCCAAGGAACTCACCGCCTTGATCCTCAGCATTCCAAGCTTCGTAGACAGTCACATCGTTCTGCCAAACCGGCGCATCGGTGGGAATAAACACCATACCAAAGATCTCCTCAAAGATCTTCAGCATACCCTTCAAACTGTGATTGACCTCAAAATACTCCGAGATAAGAAGTGAATCAACAGAATATCTCTCCTTCTCGAGAATTCTCGCATAGAACGCCCAGTCCCAAGCACTCAACCTCTTCACATCGTCTCCATCCTCATCCGTGCCGTTCTCGCGAATATAAGCCTTCTTTATCTCAAACAACGTCTTCATCTCTTCATCCGCAAGGGGCTTCAACTCTGTCCTCAATTTGTTCAGCATCTCCATGACGCTCTCAACATTCTTTGCCATTTTATCTTGCATCTTGAGCTCAGCGTGGGTCTTGAAGCCTAGCATTCGCGCTGTGCTATTGCGTAGCTCGACAGCGCGCTCGAGACGGGCTACGTTCTCGGGGAAACGGCTTTCTTTGGCGATGTTGTAGGCTTTGCGGGTTTGAGCGCTGGTGGCGTGTTTCATGGTTGAGATCATGTGGCCTTTTTTGAAGGTTGCTTTGAGGAGTCCGTCGTCGTTGGTCTTCATTGCGTCGAGAATTGATGCTGGTACGCCCTTGAGTTGTTCCCTTGTGAAGAAGATGCCCTCGTCGGATTCACTAATAGTCTTACGCGCTGCAACGAGGACTTCATTTCGTTCCTGTACAGCTGCTTTGTACTGTTCCCTCACATCCTCATCCTCGATGCCCGCCCCAGTGTTCTGGTACGCTCTATGCGTCTTGAACAGAGTGTACGCATCTTCCTCTCCCAGCGTCTCCTCCCCACGCTGGTGTTTCTCATGAACTGCTTTTACAAGAGCAGCTATATCTCTCCTCATTAGGGCCTCAGAATTGGCTTTGAGAAGCATCTCCTCCGCTGCACGCGATGCATCGCGGAGGTCTTTATCTTCTGACACAGAGCTGAAGAGACGAATGATGAGGGTTTGTTTAGATACCGCGTGATCATCGTTTAGCATGGGCGTAAGAAGGCTTGAGAACGTGGCGGTTGAAGGCGTGAGGGTTGAAGAGAGGGTGTCTTCGACAGCGGTGGTTGAGGAAATGAGGGATGATGTTTGGGAGAGAATGGCGGAGGGTGATGTTGTGAATGAGGGAGGTGGTTGTGGTGGTCTGCGAGACATTGTGTGAAGTTTTTGAAGTGTTGTTTTTGAGAGGAGGAGAGGGAGTCGTTGCGGGCGAGTGAGAAGGGGTAGAAGCCTCATGAGTGATGTTGTAGATGTTGAGTTTTGGAAGCGCCAAACTGCGGGGCTGGTGTTTTGCTGAAGATCCATCATGAAACGAACAAAGCATAAGACCTCAATGTTGCTCTACATACAGATCGTATACTGTCTTGGATAATATCACATTTCAATTCCCAGCCTTTTATTTGTTTCCCTGCCGATTCTTATCGCACATAGAGGTCTCAATCTCTTTCAAAGCGCGGTGCTAAATACTTGGGTCTGCTCGCATCTCGAGAACATTAAGCTAAGTCGACGACAATGACGAAACTCCAGCACAAACAGAGATATTGTGAATATCTACACGTAAACTCTATTTCTTCTATTGTCTCTATGCTATTATTCAATCAATCGAACTCAAACCAAGCATTATTTTGCATAAGTGGCACTATTATCTCAGTCGTTTTGTCTCCATGTGTTCTGGGCGCCATTTACCCTATATTGTTATGCCACCCAGGATTCTATGTAATAACAAGACAGCTTCATTCGATAGCTTGTGCATGAGATCACGGTGGGATGATATGTAACTAGAGATGGATACTCAATTGCGTCTTGTAGCCAAGTTGTTTAAGATCGTTTCTCATTCATCTCAATTGCATATAACTTCGTCGTCGTCTAAACTGCCCCACAACCGCCAACACCATCGCTTGTTTTACAACCAACTGTACAGCCAGCCCAAACACTTCCAACACTTCTACTGCATAACTAAGACGTTCCTGAATCGAGGCTTTCCAGCCTGAAGACTCTCTACCGCATCCTGTACCTTATCTAAAGGATACTTCTCAATCATACACTTCACTCCATGAATCATGGAGAAGCGAAGAGCCTCTTCGCTATCAAGAGCATGACCACTAGGCCAGCCAACAACACTCGCACCCTTCAAGACCAGCGGCACCGTATCAATCTCTGCTGGCCCAACAGGTGCAAGACTAAGTAGCTTGCCCTCGGCAGCGAGACCATTGACGAGCGGTGCCACAGCCTTGGGGTTGGGTGCTGTTTGCACAATGATGGCGGCACCACCAAGCTTGGTGAGTTCTTCAGCTGGGTCGCTCTTCTTAGTGTTGATATAGTGATGAGCGCCGAGTTGCTTGGCAAAGTCCGCCTTATCGTCGCCCGATGAGAGGACAGCGACTTCATAGCCCATCTTGTTGGCGTATTGAACAGCAAGATGGCCAAGACCACCGAGACCCTGAATCGCAACAAGATTTCCCTGCTCAACATGCAACTTTCGGATGCCATTGAATACAGTGACACCGGCGCAGAGAAGAGGAGCAGCCTCAGCAGGATCCAACTCCTTCGGGACACGAACAACAGCCTCCGCTCTCAAGAGCACATACTCGGCAAACCCACCATCCTGACTGACACCATTGATCGCCTTGTTATCGCACATCTGGAACTGGGCGCGCTGGCACTGTCGGCAAGTTCGGTCATGGCCACCGTGCCAGGGTCCACCAACACGGTCGCCGTTCTTGAAGTTCTCAACGCCTTCGCCGACTTCGACCACGTCGCCAATGATCTCATGGCCTGGGACACGGGGGAAGACATCGCCCATGTGGCCAGCGCCAGTGGCGACGTCGGAGAAGCAGACGCCGCAGGCGAGGACCTTGGCGAGGATTTGGCCTTTGGAGGGGTGCTTGAGGGGGACATCACTGAGAGTCCATGATGCGTTGGCTTTGTCGAGGACGCAAGCCTTGTAAGTCTGAGGAAGAGAAGACATGATTTGGTGTTTAATTGACTTTTAAGTGAGATTTGTTAATTGATCGATGAGATTGAGATGATATGAGATCCTCAACGAGGAGAAGGCAACAACTTATATACAACAGCCCCTCAACCGCCAAACCTCAAAGAGCCTGACAGCGTACTAGACTAGCGATGCATCATATCTTGCTAAGAGTTCCATTGGCGACTGGCTAACTCCGGTCTCCGATAAGGAAAGTTCAGCGCATCATGGGAAACGGAATAAACTCAACTGTCGCAAAGATCCGAGTGTCATTGGACAACTCCCGGACTTAGGGCGGCCGACAATTACATCACCAGCACCTCAGCCGTTCCGTTCTTGGTGTTGATCTCGGGCATGTGTAAAGCCGTAAATGGACGTCGGAGATGCAGTCATCAATTCTTCCAAAACCGATGATCCCTCATTGGTCGGTAATTAATCCGAAAAGATGGGGATGATCCGAGAGCTAGAGGTCAAGCCACAGTTCAGCCACACCTGAAAATTTCCCCCACCATCAATTCAGTTCGCGATGCGCAGAGTTTCAAGGAACCGTAGATACTATACGTTCGTTACCGCAAGATGCCTCTCGATACGTCAACATACTCATTAGCGCTCCTGCGCGTCGACGGCCGAAGATGGAACGAGCTCCGTCGTCTGCATGCGCAGATCCGAACTCAGGATGCTGCTGACGGTTCATCATATCTTGAAATGGGCCATACGAAAGTCATGTGCATCGTGACAGGTCCTTCAGAGCAGCAGGTCCAAAGACGTGGTGGACAGCAAGCTCCCCGTGACACAGCTGCTATCAACGTCAATGTTGTAGTAGCGGGTTTTTCGAGCGTGGATCGAAAGAAGAGAGGGCGCAATGACAAGTATGTTTCTTGCTGTGCAGTGGAAGACTTGGGACTAATTATTGGTTTAGGCGCATACAAGAGATTGAGACGACGATTGCGAATGCGTTTTCTTCGAATTTACATACACACCTGTTTCCTCACTCTTCCATCACAATCTCTCTTCACGTTCTATCGCAAGACGGATCCCTCCTCGCCGCTCTTCTTAACGCAACGACTCTCGCCCTCATCGATGCTGGTATTCCAATGACAGATTACATCGCTGCCTGCACAGCTGGTTCAACATCAACATATGCCGCTGGTGACGACAGCGCCGATCCTCTCCTCGATCTAAACAACCAAGAAGAACAAGAACTACCCTTCTTGACAGTCGCGACGCAGGGTGATGACGATCGGGTGGCTGTACTGGTATGCGAGAGTCGTGTGCAAGTCAGCAGATTGGAGGGAATGTTGGTCGTTGGTGTAGATGGGTGTAAGCAGGTGAAGCAGTTCTTGGATCAGGTTGTTAAGGATAAGGGTGCTGAGATGGTCAGGGAGGGTGCGGTGGAGAAGAACGATGCTATGGGGATGGATTTGGATGATTAGATACCATGTGCATTGGGTCATAGAAGTGTTTTGGAGTTATTTGTTTGATCTGCTATATGACAGGTATGTCTTCGCTATCAAAGCTATAGTCACAGACTAATTGTAAGATTTAAGGGATTCCCTTTACAGCTCCTCGTGCTTGATCTCCTCCTTGGTCTTGGGCTCGGCTTCAGACTCAACGACAGGTTCAGCTTCCGGCTCAGGGGTCTTGGCCTCTACCTCAGCTTCGGCTGGAGTCTCAGACTCAATCTCAGCCTCGGTCTCAACCTCGGTCTTGGCTTCATTAGGACCATCAGTCTCAACCTCAGGCTCGGGGTCAGTAGCTTGAGTAGACTTCTCCTCAATCTTTTCGACGATAACCCCGTCAGGGATCTTCTTCTTGGCACCCTCGCCCATGCGAATAGCATCAATCCAGTTCTCAACGCTGGCAAGGCTAAAGTCGCCTTCGTACTGACGCCACCAGTTGCGGCGGGTGTTGATAGCGATCAGGTTGACCTCGTTCTTGAATCCAAGAGCCTTGGGAAGAGTAGAAGCAGCGTCGCTGTCGCTGGGAACAGCGATGATGGGGAATGTCTTTCGGCCTCCGTGGACGTACTTGGTGTTGAGGTGGGAGAGTGAGTCGACTGCCTTCTCACCAGCTTCACCGGGGGTGAAAACGAGAACGCAGGTGTGAGACTTGGGAGCCAGACACTCCTCGGCGAGCTTCTCCAGACTAGAGATAGTAGAGATAGGAATGATCGTAGGAACTGCCTCGGCAGCCTCAGTGGAAGACTCCTTTGACTCAACGGGCTCCTCCTTTGCAGCCTCAGTAGCCTTGCTCTTCTTGGCGCTCTTAGCGCTCTTGGACTCGGCCTTCTTGGACTCGGCCTTCTTAGGCTTTGAGCTCTTGGTGTTGCCAGTGGCGTGAACGGGGTTAGGCTCTCCAGCCTGGGAGAGGAACTTGACCATATCCTTCTTGGCCATCTCACCATCGTAGACGATAGGATCCTTGCCTTCACCGGGAATGAGAACAAGAGCGGGGAACTTCTCAATGCCAAACTTCTTAACCGCAGCTGTCTCCTTATCACGGATCTGGGCCACCGAAATGACATCAAGGAAGTCAATGGCAATGCTTCGAATCAAAGCACTTGTCGTTCCCTTTGAAGTGAAGAGGATAGCCTTGGGCTTATCGCCCTTAAGGAAAGAGTCAAGATCCTTGTCGCTCACACGTGTAACATGGTTGTTGATCTTGCTCATGACAGCCTCTTGAATAGCACCTGCAGTTCGTTGACCCTGGTAGTCTTCAACAACAGGGTTACCAGTCTTCTTCCCAGGACGAACGATCTTGAGAGTTGGGAAGCCCTGGACACCCATACCACCACAGAACTGCTTGTTGGACTCATCATCGCAGTCAATAGCAGCGACTTGAGCGAGACCATCGAGGTTCTTGGCGGCCTTTTCATAGGCGGGCTTGAGGTTCTGACAGTGGCCGCACCATGGGGCGTAGAACTCGACGATCTATGATGTGTAAGTGGCGATAGTCGATAGTGATGAGATGAAAAGACTTACAGAGGTGTAGTTGGACTTTGCAATGAGCTTATCGTAGTTGCGAGCGTTGACCTGAAGAACAGGTGAGTTCTTGGTGTAGATGGCAGCTTGAGCCTCTGGCAGAGCCGCAAGGGCAGCTGTCAAGGTCACCAAGAGCGAGGTGGGGTTAGGCATGGTGAAGTATCTCTCCAGTACAATAAACAAAAGCAGACAATATTCAGTCGTATTGTGGCGAAGAAGAAATCACTTCTACAGTGTTCTTGCACTGCAAAAAAAGAAGTTATAGTTGCCTGTTGGTCCTTGTCAAGAACAAAGTGGCATCTTCTGGAAAAGGAAAGGAAAAAGCCACGGTTGACGAGACGTCGCAAAAAGTGAAGCCAGGGTCTCTGATTCGACGGCTTGAGCTAGAGCCACAAGTGGCGTGAGCTGATCGAATCCGGGGAACCAGTGGCTGTGCGCCGCTAACCTTACGTCAATGCTAGGCAGACAGAAAGAGGAGGAGGAGTAAGGTTGAGGTGGGGTGCATGATCTCCAAGACAACTTGACTTGACTTGACTCGACTTGGAGTTGACATTAATTTGCGCCATCTTGACTCGACTTCCTTTCTCTACGCTCACAACTCCGGGTTTCATTGAATACGACATCATCATGGCAGAACCTCTTCCAGCTGCGCTCAAAATCCCCGAAGTCAGTCGCTTCATCAATCGCGCAAATCAGCTGAGAAGCATCAAGCCCGCCATCGCATACTGGTGTAGGCAACAACCACAAACCTCCTCAGCCATGACAACTTCTGATAACATCTCTAGGTGAATACCACGCTGTCAACCAAATCGTGGGAAAGAGCCTGCATACCACCGACGACGATACCTTTGAGTTCACAAAGACACTGATCGAGCGCCTCGAGGCAACAAAGACGGAACGAGCTGATGATGATGCGATCGTCGATAACGCTGCGGGACAGGCTTATGTTGAGCAATTCGCTCAGCAGACATTTGAACGAGCTGAGCGCACCATGCGCGCTAACAAGGTGACGAGGTATGTTGTTTGCTGGTGTTATAAAGGCAGGACTAACGAGTTGAAGACAAACTGCCGATACATTCGACGCTGCTGCGACGTTTTTCGACCTCACCCGCGAATGGGGTGAACCTGATCCCGAAGTCGTCAAGAAGATCAAATTCGCCAAATGGAACGCTGCCCGAATCTTGAAGGCTATTCGTGAAGGAAAAGATCCCAACGAGACGAACCCCAATGCCCCTGAGCCTGAACCAGAAGTTGCTCTCGACCCCTCGGATCCTGAAGTCCAACTTCTATCTGGAGCTCCTCGCGCTTCGGTCGAGGATGCGCCAGACGCTGGAGAACCTCCTAGTGTTCCTACATTCACGGATGCGCCGCCTAGAATCCCAGATGACCCTGGATATTTCCCTCCTCAACCTGAACCCCAGCCCCAGGCGCCTGAACCATTCGTCCCATCGCCTTTGAGTCAGAGTCCTACGCCAGGTCTATCCGGTGGTCCTCCTCCGCCACCACCTGTTGGTCTACCGCCTGTTGTGTCTCCTGTGCCAGAGTCCCCAGCACAGCCTGCGACACAGATCCCTCCTCAACCATCACCTCAAATTCCCACCAAGCTTCCTTCCCAATTTGCTCCTCCCCCGCATGAACCATTTACACCTTCAGCGCCTCCATCCTGGACAACGACCCCGAGTGCTCCTCATCCTGCTGCTTCAAACCCTCCACCTGTGATCCGGCAAGCTCCTGTTCCTCAGCCTCCAGCACCAGCGCCTGTCCAGACTACTGGCTTCACAACAGATCAGCGGGATATCAACCAGGCGCAGAAGCACGCTAAGTGGGCGATATCCGCACTCAACTTTGAAGATGTGCCCACTGCAGTTCAAGAGCTACGCAATGCACTTCGAATGCTCGGTGCGCAGTAAGAATAGTTTGTTAGTGTTTTGGATTCACGAAGCATAGATGAGAACGATACCACGAGTTGAAATAGCCTTAAAGAGCTACTATAGTGTTCAACTTATGAATAAAGCTAAGAGTATATGTGTTATCTGCTGCATACCAGTATAAAATTCCGCTTCGTAAATCTCATTCGAGCCAAAGCTCTCCATCGTGAGAATCGTATACTCAGGCCAAAGCCAGTAATCCATGAGCCTCGTATCCGGGATGAGGGAATCCTTCAGGATAGCCCACCTTCTGAGTCTCATCTTCCTCGTCAACTGAAGTGTCCGTCCATCCTCTCTCAGGTCCCCATTCAATGGCTAGACCAGCTTCATTGACGACGTTCATGAGACCCTGCATCATATCACCAGACTTCTTAACGCTAGTCCAGCCGTCAAACTGGACTGTGTGAACAGATGGCAGGGCCTCTATAACATCAGTCAGAAGATTTCGGCTGAAGCCCTCATAGAATCCATCTGAGCGACGCCAGCCCTGGAAGATGTTGTCACTAGGGTCACACTCCACAAAGACGTTCAGGCGCTCAACGTCAACACAGTCGGAGAGTCCCAGCGCGGGGTTAACAACCCAACCTCTGGGCGGCGCATTCCATCCAGGTCCAAGTCGCAGCTCAAGAGACGTAACGCACTTGCGCTGCTGCGGCTTCAGCCTCGCCAGCAGAGGCTTCTTGCTCTTGAAGTATTTTCCAGGGTACGTCGGAAACAATCGAAACGTCCGTGTGCTATAGAACGCAAAAGTCGCCTCGTCATGAACCTGTCTGCAAACGCGCATAAGACCTAGCTTCTTGTGCACGCGCTTGTAATTCTGAGGACCGAGATCTAAAAGCTTATCGACGTCGTCAAAGAAGTATGTGTATATCTGAATGCGCACTTCGGCGGGTAGTGAAAGAAAGTGAAAGGGCGTTTTCGGGACTCGACGTTTGGGGCGGAGAGGAATGAGAGGGACGTCGAGGGTTAGGTCGGCGATGTTGATCTTGTTGACATCTTCTTCTGTGACGGCGGGCGCAGGTTGTGCAGGAGGTGCGCTTTTGGCAGAAGGCATTACGATGCGTATTGAGCCAGCTGGACGAGAGCTCAGCGCTGGGCGAGACGCTGAGCTCTTGCTCGATCGTCGGGCCATGGTGAGTGGTTGTGAGTATTCAGTGGCAAAGAGAAGAAATTCGACGATAACGAGAATTGAGGTGGGTAGATTGGACTAGAGGAGATGACAAAAGGGCGTAGGTTAATGGCCTAATCGTACAGGCTTCGTTTAGTTTGCAGAAGTGAGGTTTATCATGAGGGTGGGTATCATGGTGTAGAAGCAATCGATGAGAAAGCACTGCAGAACGGCGGCGTCAAATTGGAGTCTCGGGTAGCTAGTCGGAATAATCGGCGACTACTGAGATCGTGGCGAAAAAAAGGAATATCTTTTGCAGGAAAGAAATTCTTTGGCTATAGATAAATTGTAGGAAGATTCTCGATGGCACAAGCGAAGCGATGGAAATGAGATGATAATAGAGAAGCGCTTGTAGTGTTAAACATGGTCTTTTGTATGAGAATATCATCAACTTGAATGGCCAATTCACTGAACAAGGGTCTTTACTAGGCCTCATGGAGGGGTTCAGTATCGGAGGACGACCGGAGCTGATGTCCCGATTTCACGTGAGCGATAAGAGATATGACGCCATCGGCCTATCAAAAGTCCGTGTCATTGAGCACGGCTAATCCACGGCGTCAACCCTCACCAAGCTCCACTTTGGACCAGAACCGTGCGATTTTTTTCCACGGCCGACGACGCCATGCCATTCTATGGCGGAGTATCAGACCAACTTCGTCAAGCTGCACGTCAACGCCCCAGGCCATTGAAGTTGGATCCTTCGCCATCAAAACCGCCAAACAACCCCTCCACCCATAGCGGTTCAGCTCCTCTCCCTTCGCTATGCTGTCCAGAGTAGCCCAGGCTTCGCGCTTGGGCTTGATGACAGCTCGTCTGCCACGGCCCGTCGCATCTCCCTCTCTCCGAGCTCTTCCCGCTGCCGCTCCTCAATTTGCCTCGCCATGGCTCCGAACATACGCCAAGAAATCCTCCTCCCAACAAAACAAAGATTCGAAACAGAAGCCTCCCCAGGCGCAAAGCGATGCTGAAAATGCTGAGAAGCCTGCTGAGAATGACGTCGATAAGGCTGGCGAGAAGTCACCCGAGGCTCCGAAGGAGGGGGAGCAAATACCTTTCCACAAGCTACCCGATCTGACACAGGGTATTCCTTCGACACTGTTTGAGGAGATGGGCGGTGATAAGAAGAAGGAGCAGAAGGAGTTGCAGGAGATGGAAGAGGCTGAGTCGAGTGGTGGGCGTGAACGATCGGAATATGTCTCTACTTCTGAGCGAAATCGCAAGTGGTGGACAAGATTCATGCTTATCACGGCTGCTGCCGGTGGTGCTCTGAGCATTCTATATATGGGCCGAAACTGGGAAGACACCATCGAAGCTGAGCGTCACTCTGACATTCCCAACGGACCTGGACCTGGTCTGTGGTGGAAGCGTGCCAAGGCCCGTTTGACCGAGTCCGTCACTTACTACCAGGAGCCTGCATTCGAGAAACTCCTCCCCGATCCCGATCCTACGTTCGAGCGCCCTTATACTCTCTGCCTGAGCTTGGACGACCTCCTCGTTCACAGCGAGTGGTCCCGCGAACATGGCTGGAGAATTGCAAAGCGACCTGGTGTGGACTACTTCATACGGTATCTTAGTCAGTACTATGAGCTGGTCCTCTTCACCTCTGTGCCCTTTGCTACTGGCGAGCCTATCATGAGGAAACTGGATCCTTTCCGATTAATCTTGTGGCCCCTCTACCGAGAGGCTACCAAGTTCGAGGACGGAGAGATCGTCAAGGTAAGCGTCCTCAGTAGTCATCAATGTTCTTGCGCTAACAGCTTAGGACCTTTCTTACCTCAACCGTGATCTGAAGAAGGTCATCATCATCGACAGCAACCCCAAGCACGTCCGCAACCAACCCGAGAACGCCATCATCCTTGACCCCTGGAAGGGCGACCGAAACGACAAGGAGCTCGTCAACCTCATTCCCTTCCTCGAGTACATCCACACTATGCAGTACGAAGACGTCCGCAAAGTCATTAAATCCTTCGAAGGCAAGCACATCCCCACGGAATTCGCCCGTCGTGAAGCCATCGCCCGCAAGGAGTTCCAAGCCAAGCAACTCGCCCACAAGCAAAAGCACGGCTCTGGCGTCGGCGCCCTAGGCAACCTCCTCGGTCTCAACCCCAGCAACATGAGCATGATGGTCTCCCCCGACGGCGAGCAAAACCCCGCCGAGGCCTTTGCGCAGGGCAAGATGCTCCAAGACGTTGCCCGCGAGCGCGGCCAGCGCAACTACATGGAGCTCGAGAAGCAGATCCGCGAGAACGGTGAGAAGTGGCTCAAGGAGGAAGCCGCCATGATGGAGGCGGCCCAGAAGGAAGCTATGAACAGCATGATGGGTTCGTTCGCTGGCATGTTCGGCGGCGGTGCACCACCTCCTGAGAAGAAGGCCTAGAAAAGGGGCGGCCCGCTGAGTGAGGTGGCAAGCACATCTCCACTAATTAATGTCTTGTAATTTTTTTACGATAGGGGATCTCTGTTAACAGAATACCATACTTCAGATTGGGAAGAGAGGTTCTTATAGAAAAAGCATGGAGGGATGCATCCTTGATGAATTGGGGCATTTGGTGTAAGAGTGAAGACGGGACTTTGTATATTAGGTGTATGCTGGGGGATGGATATGTAAAAACATGACGTTACAAGTAAAATTCATGAGATAGGATTGAAGCAATGTGCTACCGCCTCTTTCGCTGTCACCGTGATGCTTTCGGTTGTCTTGGGTGCTGGGAGTGACTTGTGTTTGTGTATTGACAGACCTCAGGGACGGGAGTAAGAAAGCTTAAGACTTGAGAAGAGGGTGTTAAGATAATCTTGGGAAGGAGTCCCCTAAGCTTATGCTAAGTCACTCAAGTCTTTTATTACTTAGGATAAAGGTTACAGGATAATTCAGGCAGCCCTTCCTTCAGTTTGTTGGCTTGATTTGCCTTGTTGAGACTTGAGTTGGAGAGCTACGATGGGGAATGGGGCAGCCATTCTATCCCTTAGGGAATGAATTCAGAGTCCTTTTTATGTATTGGATGTAATCATCATCAGATGAGCTTATAACGCTTATCTTAGAATTGTGTTGGCTAGCTGATATGCTGCCTAAACTGACTCGCGCCTCACACGTCTCGTTGAGACATCATAAGCATCAATCAGCAGTCTTTCCTCCCTAACTTATCGCTTGTCTACCCCCACTCCCGGTATACATCCGTGAAAAGCCTGGGTATGCTCTCTTTGCTCTTCTCTCTTTGATAGATTCCAGGTATGGATGTTGTGTGGGAGCGAACTCTCTCCCCAACTTCCCTCCCTATCCAAAGGCGGGGGACCTGTCGAAGCGCCCTACGGAAGGCCGTCTGCCTCCGAGCGGTACATTTGGATATGTAGCTGCTGAGGCGCGGGCTTTGGCTGACACTTCGGCGACTGGAGCAGATGATGAGCGCCCTGAGCTTTCCGAAGCTGAGCGACGGGTTTCGCCGGGCAGAGGGAAACTCTTGAACCGACTGGATTGGGATACTGTTAGCCAACTCAACTCAACTCTCAGATAAGGTGAAGTGACGGTGCTTACTCGAGGCCCTGAATGCTCCGCTGACTCTTCATCATACTGTGCTTGTGCGACTGGTACTCGTCCCTTCGAAACTTGTCCTCTGCATGTTCCTCTGGGTACATGGGAAAGTTGTTGTTGCGATAAATCCCCATGTTTCCAGGAGTGCGCTGCGCGGGCGGCTTCACGTCTTTGGAGCTGCCACAGCACATTGTGAGGAATGTCTGGGCTGGGAGGAAATGTAGTAAGAAAGGAAAGAAAAGTTGATCTGGGCTTTTCAGTGTCTGGGCTTGATAGAAGTATCAAACAATGCCGTGACAAAAGATTCCGACAAGTGGCGACTTGTGCTGTTGTTGATGATGGTACAGGGGAAAGGAAATAGAGGGGATTGGAGGGAGATGTGACCTCTGTAGACGACAATTGGGGAGGGGAGGAGTGAAGTTGGCCAGTCTCTTCACGTGGGTTACAGTAACACCTCCTCACTCGAGAGGCAACGAATCGCAATGTCAAAATGGTCAAGTGCCAATGGAATTTCACAGTGCATAAGGTATCTTCGAGACAATACAGACCTATCACTCGAAGACCATTCACCCCTAGTCCCCCTAGGTATTACAACAAAAGTCGCTACCTCGCTTTCATTGGGGACGATAACCAACAAAAGGCTAACAAACACAGATTGATACCAACTGCACACATACCTTACTCAGTAGGTAGCTTTCAGCTTCTCATCTCAGCCAGCCTCGACTGCAAATAACACTTCTAGCCCACTGCAAGTGAAGTGAGGATTGCCTCAGTCTTTCAAAGCCAACACTCGTTGTACGGCTCTAGGGGCTACAAGGTGCAAAAGTCAGGGGCCGATGATGAATCACAGTGGTCGTGGTTACTAAACGCGTCTGGTTTGTTGGCACGGAAGTCACTTGAGAAAAATAGCTCACGCGTCCAAGATACTCCGCTTGACTTCTCTCTTCCTCTTTCATGATTTCTTTCCCTTTCTTGATTCACAGTGGAAGCTTATGACGTCTTAACGAGACCGGTCAAACCAACACACTGAAATATTCGAATTAACTTCACTTTCGTCGCGCCATTTCAGCACTGTCTCTCTGCCACATCCCTCAACCACACTTTTTTCTTTTAGGTGTGAATACTGTCATTCCCAGCTACCTGTAGGCACGCTTTATCTACGGTCTGCACCCTGCAAAATTCGATACACTTTTCGACATGTGTTTTTTCATCCGAGAAAAGAACATAGAAGCTCGTGACGACAACACATGGAAGTATCGTCACACCAATTATATTTTCAGAAACGCAGGTGGTGAATACATCGAGCGAAAGGGCAAGGCTTGCCTTGAAGCTGGCAAAGCTCCCCTCTACGAATTTGGACCCATGAGAAGCCATGCGATCCCGCATAGAAATAGGCCCAAGGACGACCACACCGCATCACCCAGCTTCAAACAGGTCAACTGGGACGGCGAGGGAACCGGAGAAAGCCTGAACCGAAAGGAGTCTCCCCTGGGCACAACAACTCGTGACGAGACCAATAGCCCCAAGCCTGTCTTCAAGGAGGTTGACTGGAACGCCAAGGGGCATCCCGAACGATCGGTATCCCCCCGAGGTACGACTTCTCGGCTTGTAAGTGACCAAGACTTGTTAATTAGAATGTGTGCTGATACTTGACAAGTAAGTCGGTGAGACCTCGCGACGCTCCGGACCTGATGCCCAAGGCCTGGCCGACAAGATCAAGCCGAGAACCCTTGAATACTATCTACAAACAACTTTGCCACTAAAGCATGTACCTCTTTAACGGGGTGATACAAATCGAAAAAGATATGCTTCTCGGGATCACTGCACAAATGTCGTGGAACCCCCTCGCTCGTATAAACACCCGTGAGACATGCAGTCGGAGGATTAACATAGTCCTCATCGAACCCGTACGCCTCGGGATCCGAAAACATGTCGTTGAATAGATCCTGCACGTCGATCACTGCGGTTTTGGCGTATGCTGAGTATCCCGCTGCGATTTGCTCGAGACCCTTTGTCAAGGCCGGAACATATTCTTGCACGCTGGGGACGTTGTAGGCTGAAGAGTTGTACGTTGCTGGAAAGGTTGTTGCGTTGAGATAATTTGCTAGGATAATAGTCTTTGCACCTGTAGCGAATCAGAATACGAGCTTTGAGTTTGAAGGGAGGCCTTACCGGCTTGAAAGAGTCTGTTGACGTTTTCGTTGATCAAGCTTGTGACTTGTGCTCCGGTAATACTTGTGTTGAAAAGAATGTCATTGGCACCAATCCAGTGAACAAAGATATCACCA
This sequence comes from Fusarium pseudoanthophilum, assembly GCA_013395995.1. Classification (NCBI taxonomy): domain Eukaryota; kingdom Fungi; phylum Ascomycota; class Sordariomycetes; order Hypocreales; family Nectriaceae; genus Fusarium; species Fusarium pseudoanthophilum. The sequence goes on from JAAOAR010000162.1 coordinate 102,878, forward strand.
GCCTGAGGTTTATCCCACGATAGAAAAGACAGAACCTGATCTGCAGCTGAAGGCACAGGGATCGTCGACTCAGCACCTGTACCTCCAGCGACGAAATCATTGTTGGTAGTAGCTCCACCAGTCGCGAGGTTGATGAGCTCAAGACCCAGCTTCTCGGCCACTACATCATTCCATTTCGGTCCATTCCTGCCTAGAATTAGTATAGAATCTCAATTGGGGGCAAGAAAACTCACGAGAAAGAATGGTGGTAGTACGCTGGGTCAACAGGCCAAGTCCCATTGCTCACGACCCAAGATCCATTCCCATTATCGCTGAAACTATCACCAAAAACGACAAGTCTCGAGAACTTGGCAGGGTGCTCAACGGGGTACGCATGTGCCAAAAAGCTGCCGTACAGGCCTGTCAGCAGAGCGCTGAACATTTTCATGGTTGATCAGGATGAAGTGAAGTTGAAAGCTTGGAATTTTTCAAGGGATGGATGGGGTTGATAACCTCGGCAAAAAAGCCACCGACGATGGGAATGTCTTGTATTCATATAAACAACATTTCTCTGCCACATTATGACGCCCAAAAAAAGGTGAGGAGATATGATTGGGTACGGCGCCATTTGGGCTTGTTGCTTATCAAGAAAATAAATCCTACGATATTTCGTCATGCAGGTTTCCGTCCATATGAATGCTCGGGAGGTTGTAGCCGGGATGTTCGGCAGTGAGATTGTTGCGATAGTTTGGGCCGTTCTTATAAGCACTATTCCGTACGACTGAAAGGTTTCTGAGTCTTACCAGAATGGTTCGATATAATTGAATTTATCATAATTAATGGTATCTTTCTCAACTGGCTGGCGCTTGAGATGCGTCTCACGTTCATAAAAAGTCTCCGTCGCCCAAAAAACTAAACAAAAGAGCCTCAGTCTCTTCATCCATAATCACACTCCCCGTATCAAAACTCTCCGGCGCCGTCGGCGGCCCAACATATCCCTGCGCCATAGCCTTCGAGCTCTCACCAACCTTGCCACAAATATCAATCAACTTGCCCCTCATCTGATTAAACATAGACGGCAGGTATCTCGGTGGCGTCATGCCCGCCCCCTCACTCATAGCCTCCTCAATCTTGACCGCCAACCGCTCCAGCGTAGACGTGAAATCGTGTATGCCCGTGACGAGGTTCGGATCCCAGAGGGTGGAGTGTGTAACCAACAGTCGGGAAAACATGTTTATGCAGTGTCCCATCTGGATCCAGTAGGTGTACGGCATGGAGAGGATGGTGGGGGATGAGAGGAGGAGGAAGTTTTCGATTACGGCTTTGACGGCGTTGAGGCATGATACGAGGAGGTAGGAGCAGCGGAGGGCGTGGGGGGAGGGGTCGGAGGAGGAGAGGAGGGTTGGGTTTGTTGGTTCGTGGAGGCGTTCGTCGATGCCGATTTTGTAGAGGTAGACTTGGAGCATGTGGAATGACATGGTCAATGGTGCTGCTGAAGGTCAGATTCAGGTACCGAAGAAGTTGCAAGGTGTTGTAATACCTTGAAGACGGGATCCTTGATGCAGAGTCGCTCCGAGGTCTTGTACCTGTCTCTCCACATGTGACGTTGCCATAAACAGCGTATGCGAGATCTGCGCCTCGTTTCTTTCCAAGTCCTGGTACAGAGTTGCACTGATAGAACTAGCAACGAGTTGTATCTTCACCAGTTGCACGAGATATGTGTCCCAGGGAGATTCTAAGCCTGCTTCAAGAATCGAGCAGCTGTTGTTGATGGAAGGTCGCGAGGGCATCGGTACAATATCTTTGACACAAATTCTTAGTCTAGATCAGGTCAGTTCGCGTGTTGTAATTATATGGTGGCTCTCGCTTACAATGAATTCAACCAAAAGACTCCCAAGTGACATCTCCTTTCCTTGTTTGTTCTCACAGGCTGAGGCTCTTGCTTCTTGGTGATTTCAGTCAAAACACCCGGTGAAGTCCTGGTGCCTGATGAAGGCTCTTTGTCTAGCCCGAGCTCTGTGACTAGTGACATGGCCGTGTACATGAGATTGCTGAGTTGGTGACCAAGCACCCAATGAGTTTGATACCTTCAGATGTCAGTATGTACAAGTGCTTGCATCGGACAAAAGACTTACCACGCCAAGAAAACCAAGATTCCTTGAAGGAGCTGAAGATTCTTCTCCGTAAGCGTCCATATTCTCCGCCCAATTTCTTCTCGATACTTTTGCGCAAGTTCCTGCTGGACCTCAATATTCTCCTGACATGTAACCACCATGATCGCCATATACAGCATCGGTCGTTCCTGGAACAATGTCTCTGGAGTTTCATCCAAACCTATCCACACGAAGGGAAAAAGTGGCATCATTTCTTGACGATAGGTTTCAAGCATTTTGTAAGCTAGACGGCTAGAGCCAGATGATAATGGGAATGAAAACAGTGCGTGGATGGGTGATTGTGCTTCCGGTGGCGTTTGTGAACTTGAACTTGTAGCTGATGAGGCTTTTCGAGGATGTGTTGCTATTGTTATTGAGGGGAGAGTAGTTGTTGATGAGGATGATAAGAGGTTTGCGACTGAATCGAACTTGGACTCTAGTCTCAGAAGATCACTAGGACAGTCAGCCAACTGCTACTTCACAGATTCGAGTATACAAACTCTCGAGCATAAGTCCCGCCTTTCGAATGGCTCCTCCGACTATGACTCCCTCTCGGCTGAGAAACACACTCCTTGTTCAATCTCGCACATCTATCCCACCAATATTAGCTCTATCCCAGCTCCAATATCGAGTAACTCACCTTGTACACCGTTTCTGCCCCAAGACCATGTCACATCTGACCTTTGCACTAGCACAGACCGTGCAAGCCTTGAGACCTCTGAGTTTCGTGTCATTGGCGTCCATGTTGATTGTGAGGTGATGATAGTGAAAAGGTGAGTGCTGGGTTCTGAGAATTGACTGTAGCTTTGAACGTCATCAAATGGGCTTAGTTCCAGTGGCTATGCAGTGGTCTGGGCGTGGCTGGCGCTCTGATCCTTGGCGTCTTGAATCCTTCGGCAGTGAAAGTTGGAACAGCCTAAATAGGAAGCCCGCATAACCTTACCCGTATTATCGTAAAACGTATATGTCTATTCCCGAATACAAAACTCTATTATGAGGTGTGGAATGAGTTTCTGAGCCAGTCGCAGAGGCTCAACGGTGGCCAAAGGCTACCCGAAGGAGGTTGGTGCTAAAGCCAACCAGACGGAGACAACCAACAGAATAGGTTGCACTGAAGCTTTTGGACATCGACCAACGGCATATTAAGCATGGAATTTATTCACCAATTGAAGGCACCGGATTTTCGCTGATCCGATCTAATGCCAGATCACGATTTCTATGTGCACTTCTTGCAACTGAACTTCAGTTTGGGCCGCGGCTTACAAGCACCATCATGTCAACCAAAGCCAAGCGACCAAAAGTCTTTGCATATGCCAATTTTGACCTTGACGCTATTATTTCTCATGCCTCAAAACTTCGAGGGCAATCCTGCACTGTTGATACGTCGACGAGGCCCAAAGCTGGTAGTACGCACTGGGCCGTTTTTATCACTTTCGAGGATGGTGTCGAATGGGTATTTCGATCGCCACGGAGAGGACTGAGCGCCATTATCACAGAAGAATCAGCGAACAAGTTACTCAGTAGCGAAGCCATGACTCTAAAGTATCTGAGGACACTGGGTTCCATCCCGGTACCAGAAGTGTTCTCGTTTAGGTGAGTTTGTCATGCTCCCCAACAAGTGCATCTGAAAAAGAAAGAAGAGATACTGATACGATCAAACAGTGGAAACAGTGACAATGACATCGGAGTGCCGTACATCCTCATGAGCAAAGCAAGTGGCCGTCCGTTGTCGGATTATGACTGGCTTGAGCTGTCTCAAATAGAAGGTTATCCAAACAGACGTCCACTTCTACCTACGACGGACCGAGATCGAGAAAAGGTAATGGCGCAGTTGGGAACCATCATGTCCCGTCTCTTGGATACTCATTTCAAAAAGATTGGCTCGTTATCTCAAGACAGCAACGGTATCTATTCCATTGGTGAATGCCTAAGCCCCTCTCTCCTTTGGCAACATCGAGATGAGCTCGAAGGTATCGACCGTCGCCCATTTGGTCAAGAAAGCCAGTATCTCAGGTCCCTGATATCTGCCTTTACAGCTCATGCTGAAGAGCCTCCTCTCACGCCCCAAAGTTTCTTCGCTCCAATACCTGACCCTTTCGAGTATTCGAACTGGACTAGTTATCGCAAGGCTGTGGACAGATGGCAACATTTCTGTTCTATCGATGACAAGGTTGAGGGCAACAAGAACAGACTGGACTTCTGTATTGCAGGTCAGTTCTTAAACGAAATGGTTCCTCATCTTGTCTCGGCAGAAGAAAGATTTGTGCTCTGTCACCCAGACCTTCACCTTGGAAATATCTTTGTCGACGACGACTTCAACATAACGTGTATAATAGACTGGAGTTCTGCATCAGCGAGCCCAACCTCAGAGCTACTCTCCACTCCGGGACTCAATGGGTCTCTGTCACCGCCTAAGCCGTCACTTGTTACAGCTTTCAGATCGGGATTTCGCAACGGGGGCCAAGTGCCGGGGCCTCAGCAATGGGCGAGAGCTGACATGATGTGGTATTTTCTGCGGCTGGTTCGAATGCTCTCTACACAAGACTACACTCTCTTCAAGTCGCTGTATGATCTTGTATACATTAAGAATTCAGATGATATTCCTCGACAGTTTCATGAGAGGAGGATGCAAGATCCTGGCCGAGCTTTATTCGCCAAGTTGTGCCAAGAGGGCGAGTCTGACGAAGACGAATCACCACGAGAAGAGGATGGCAATGGTCAGAGAACTGTTTCTGTAGAAACCGTGATTGCAAGAAAGCTTACACTGATGTCTGAGATGAACACCAACTTTGTTGCAGACAAGAGGCTGTGGCGATGGATTGAGGACGTCTTAGGAACACTGGAAATTTAATCTAATTCACTTACCACTAACACGCTTCTACTATGATAAAGCCTCAGTTCTGATTCTTGCTCAGGATAGCGGCCTGAGACTAAGAGGGCCCTGTATGGTTCAGAGATAAAAATGAAAGAAATAGAAGAAATATTCATATCCAGAATATGCACAATGGTTTCCGCAAAGTCCATTATACACTCAAACCTCTTAGTATCAGATAGTAAAAATACGTCGATTCTTGTCATATGCTTAATGACGATATTAACGAGTGTTGATACCGGGTATGTACATCGCAACACCATGAAACTCGAAATGTTTGTCAGTCGCCAAAGGTACTAGCATGCCCAGTCCAGACTTGATTGTGCTCTGGAATTATGGAATGACAATCAGTCGATCTCTTTCGCGTGTGTAACAAAGCCTCAGACCTGTCCAACAAGTGAAGGTGATGGATGCAAGACCTTCTGACTTTGTTATTCAGAGTCAGTCTCTTCTCATCACATAATCGTCATGCTTGAAACACTAAGAATTGAGATATGTCCCATGATATAAAGACCGCGTGCTATATAAAGGAATGATGGCTTTTGACTTATCCAATTTAACGCTGGTTCTCAACTTATTAAGAATTCGCAAGAGATAGGGCGGCGTTTTCTGGGCTACTTTAAACTCGAGTACGAGATGAGCCTGTCCGGAACCAAATGGCTTATCTGCTGGAGCAAGAGGCCTCGAGCAGCCTGGCTCGTATAATGCCAATATTGAGTTTGTACAACACACGATGTGACGAGACCAAGTAAACAAACCCAGCATAAAGTCTCGCTAAAAATAGAGACTTGGCTTGGTGCCTGAATGCGCCAGAATTGACCCTGTGACATGCATCTCCCCGTCAGCGCGAATGCCCTCAGCAGCCTTATGCATTCCAACAAGGCGCATGACACCGCAAACAATAGTTTCATGGCATTGTTTTACCAATTGCATATACTTCTGTCGCAAACATTTTAAGATTCATCTGTTTTGATGAGGTATCGGAAGATCCCCCTGGAGAGTGGTATTTGGCCTAACCCATTGCAGGCTCATTTAATTTCAACTGAAACATCCATGTCGGGGACCCGCACGCCATCGACTCCTTACAATATGTCTTCCCTCGCCCTGTAGCTTTGACCAATCGTTCACCTCTCCCCCACTCACTCTCTTTTTTTTTTCTCTGCCTTGCACTCACTCACTCTCAATGAGAGAGAGCGTTGCGTTCGTTACAGGATGGCAGCCCATTCGCCTCAGCTCAACCGCCGCGGGTCGGTAGACCAGCTCTTTGAGCTGGTGGAGGGTCTCGACGAGGCCCAGATTCACACTCTCCTTGAAGACTTTAACAATACCGTCTCGAGCAACATTCCCGTCTCCCACGGCATCGACTTCTTCGAGCATCCGACTACGGGCGTGGCCAAGACCAAGACTGCACCTGCGCGATCATCGTCGATTCGAAAGTCGTTTAAGCAACTTCCTAGATTGTTCACGCGCACGCCGAGCAAACGAGCTGTCTCTGCACCGATTGCGCGTCCGAAAACAGCAGCTCCGACGACGAAGCATTACAGACGGATCAGTCGACCTGTACTACCGACGCTTTCGAGTGGACCGGACTTGGATGCTCTACTCTCAGCGTATCTTGCGCCAGCTCCACCGCCGTCATCTTCGCACAAGACTATTTCCCCATCGCGGTCGATATCGAGTAATTCTACACTGAGCCTCGAGGCGGAGGACTCGGGCGTTGATTCACTAGCACCGCTTGTATTCGGTCGACCACAGCGAGAAGCGAGCCCAATGGGTGATATTATGGAAGTGCTCTCGTTCTAAGCACTGATTATGGACGAATAATACCAGCCAACACGGCCCTTGGACGCATGTCCACCACGATAGTAGTGATGCAACCACTACAACAACACTATTTGCTAGCTCTGCTTTGACATTGGCTCGGCGTTTTTCTATTCTGTACGATCATTGGAGGCATTTTTAAAGCTGTTTGCTAGTCAGGTACTAGACTGTCTGTCACCCAAGGGGAGGTCCACTTTCTACTACCACGGATATTCATCCAATACTGTTTGTACTCAATGGATTCATGAATTCATTATAACTGCCCAACTACGTACCAATCTACTATACCCTTTCTTTGTTATGCATTTGCTCCTTGACTTGAGGCTCTGAGGATTGTTTGCTGTAGCGAATTTGCCCGCATTGACTGTGCACATCGTCATCTCGTAAGGCGTTAGTGCAGTGGACCCCCTTAGACGACATGGCTTGGCAGAACTTGTAAGCTTGCTTTGCTTTCTCTTGGGGATTGTACTGCTGCATCGTTGTTTCAATGCTGGTGCGCTCTAAGAAGACTTGAGCTCGTGTATTAGCGGCCAAGGACAACTTTAGTAAGCCGTTTTATCCCTAAGTATCGTGACTTGCTCCTGATTACCACGTGACGCTATACGGGGAACCATCGTTGACCTCAGCCTCTCACGAACCATACCAGTGACAGCGCTCAACAACATTGTCAATTTCTAAACTTGCCAACTTTTAAAGATTTTAGTCATGAGACGCAGAAACGTTCCTCCCCCCGCAGTATGGGCAGTCTTTGACGAGACTCAACAGATCATGGATCTTATCGAGGAGCTCGCAGCAGAGAAACATCGAGCCAACAGGAGTTATAGTCTTTCTTCTTCTTAGGAATCGTACTGCTGCTACAGTGCTAATTCAGTGTTAGTTTCCTGCCCAAAAGACTTGAGATCGTGTGTCAAGGGCCAAGGACTCATTGAGTAAAGAGTGTTCCCAAGTTTATCCTACAATACCATAAGTTATGCTACACTACTACAAGTTGTCCTACAATATCATAAGTTGTCCTAAGGCCACCTTACGTTCATTCAAGTTTATCTGACGCTACCATAAGTTATCCTAAAGTTACCTCAAGTTTACCTGAGCATTTGATGAACCAGGGACTCTCACCCTTAGACTATGACCATACCACGTGACCCCACACTGGGAAATATCGTCCTCTTAGGAAAACTACACAAAATTTAGTGACAGAGCAAAGTCAACAACATCGTCAATTTGTCAACTTGCCAACTTCCGACTTCGAACATGGGACGCGAAGACGATCCGCCCCCCGACGTACGGGCAGTCCTCGATGAGAACCAACAGATTATGAATCTCATTGAGGAGCTCGCAAAGAAACAGCAAAACACGCCTGGCGCTGAAAGTGTACATCCTGCTAACGAAGAGACCTTGAAACACATTCTTGACAGGATCCATGAGAACATCGCCAGATACGGTGGTGTCTTTCCGCGGTTTGGACAATGTTATGAAGCTTATTTCTACGACGTTTGGCGAGATCTCCTGAACACCATCAAAGCTATCGTGAAACTGCCTCAGCCTGGTACTGACTTTGTAGTCGCCAGGATGTGTTTGTTTTTCGGTTCAGAGCTCACAAGCCGCCCTCGTGTCCCCAGATAGTATGATGTCGACACAACGGATGATTATGATAAGCTCAAAGCGGATGAGAACCTTGCCGAGCTATATGAGCTTTGCACAGAGGCTGACGATGTTCTTCTTGGCGCCCTGCGTAAGATTTGGATCTGTAGCCGACAGACTGAATCCTTTGACTGGGTTTTCACAAATTATCGAATTGATAGGCCGATTAGCCAGTTGGATGCTGAAAGTGCCGTATGCCTGTCACTCGAAGAGTATAAGCGCCGGTTTAGCAAAACACAGCAGGGAAGACGGTATTACTATTCAGAACCGGACGACATGGAAAACCGCAAACTATACACAGGGCCGAAACCACGATGGTACCCAGAAGAAGGAACGGGCTTGGACCCGAATTTGATCTGGCAGGGGATGGAAGGAAAAGCCGAGCCGATCACAGCTGCTATTGAATATGAGATTGAATTTGAGGGCGAAGAACAGGATGGACGGGATCACATACTCGATTGGGTTTGCGTTTTCCGCCGCTCTTGGCAGTTTTGCCTGGACGCACAGCAGATCGCGGAAGGAAACCCCGGTGCCCAACGACGAGAACTCCTGAACACGATTTCACTCCGTCACCGCATCCCACGGGAGATTCAGAGGGAAATTCAATCTTACCTTACAGACCGCGACCCATTCCCTTACCTCAAGAAACTCGACATTGGGGCAGTCTACACCCCTTTCCCTACAGTCGGCGAGAGATGCCTTGAGTGCGAGCATCTGGATGAGACATCGGCCATCAAGCGCACATGCCCCCAGGCAGGGTTATACATCTGGAACCTTGCATTGCGATGCTTCCACATCTTTCATAAGGACCGCTTCGACCAATGGTCTCTGTGTAGTCACGGTAGTGACTGCAAAGGCCACCACGATTGCAACGACCACAGCTGGGCTGTTCTCAGAGATCCCGATTTCACTCTGTTTATCGAAAAGGAGGCTGCTCGAGGCAACGACGAGTTCATATCCCTGGATCAGGTTGGTCTAGGCCCCGTCCAGCATATCCGTCTCAATAAAACGGACGATGAGATTCGAGATAAACGGCTCCATTTCGGATGGCAGATCTACAGCGAAACCCACCAAGACTGGGTTATGACAGGTGCTCTAGGCGGCTTGGTAGACAGCATGCTCCACGGTAGAGCGATTCTGAGGGCATGGAGGGACGACCTTCGAGCTGGGACGACCATGACCTTGAGTACTGCCCAGTGGGCTGTTGGCCGGAACTTGCTCGCAAGGAGAGCGGCTGAGTTGGCGATCATGGAACTTCACTCGTGGCCGGGGCGATGCGAGTGGTGTCCCGGCAAGGAACTTTTTGGCGGGGAAGTGCCCCCCTGCTCTTCTCGCCGGGAGAGAGTTCGTTCCAAAAAGCCAGAGCCTAGGTGAGAAACCCCCAGAACCGTGACCCTAAAGAATGAAAATATTTAGGTGATTCAGTATGAGTTTAGTGGACTTTTACTAACTTTATCTAAGTGTTAGAAGAAGTTAGTGTGGCCTAGAAGGCGCAGCAACGAACCTCTGTCGAACGAGTAGTTGAAGAGTACTGACTACCACAATGACGGAAGACTGGAGATATACTGGAACTGGGGTGGCACTGGAAAATTGGGTGTGAAATGTAAGAATTTGTAATGAAGTAGTTTTTGCGATTTAGTGGCCAGGGAAATTAAAATGTTGGAGTCTTGTAAAACCATCGGGAAACACATATTTGTAAAGTGTCAAATCCGCAGGACCAGCAACAAGGGGGTAACAGTCAAGCGCGATACAACGTTATTAGGTTTCCGCCTTTCGGCAGCCCGTGTCTACAGGTTAATCTTATCTATCATCTAATCGCCGTTTGACAGAATACAATTTAAGTGTTGAGTGTATCAATAGCTAACTTCTAAGCTCTCTGTGGTGCTTACTTGTACCATATCAGCCAAAGGGCTCAACTACAAATGACGTCTGGCTCAAAACAGATAAGGACATGCCACACACCCACTACCTTTCAAGGCAGTTGTAATTTCGGCGTGAAGTTCCCATTTGAAACTGATGAGCCTTGCACTCGCAATGGCCCCCTAGATTTGACTAAGGCAGCTGATAGCAATGCTATTCAAAAGAGCCTTGTGCTTTGGTTTGCAAAAGTTCTCAGTCAAACAAAGGTGATTGAAACTTTGGTGGGTTGTTGGGCTTACTTGCACGCCTCTTTGTTCCTGCACCGCCGTTTGAACAACTCTGCTTGACAGGAGTAAAAGCCAATCCAACGCCCGAACAAACATTAAACGCTGACCCTGTTAGGTGGCACGCTGCATGTTTGATTAACCAATCTAAAGCCATGAAATGGGAAATCAGTGCGTGCACCCGACAAACAGTGCTGCGGGATACCACTGTGAGTCAGAAGCTCCGTCCTGTGTTACCTCGTTACCAACCACTGACCACACTACTATCCTACCTAAGGAAGAAAAGAAAACAGCAAACCCTTCCTGATACTAGGTCTTAAAATAAACTTAGCAAAGGTTATCCTAAGCTTAGGATATATTACCTAAGTCTTTTTGTCATTTAGGATCGAGGTCTTCTCTTTTCTTTCCTCCCGTCCCTTAGCCAAGGCGCAAGGAGACTTTCTTCATCTTAGCACGCCTTTGCACCAATTTTCATCTCTTCAAAAACATCAACGGTGACTTCAAAGATGGATATCGACGTGTTTTCGTCGATAATCTGGCGTGCTCCGCCGCGAAACGACCGGTTAACAAAAGACATCATCAAAATAGCTCGGCAACCGGGAGCCACCACTGAGGAGATCAAGAAACTACTCAAGCAAGTCTACGACGCCATCTCTAGACTGTGCGAGGCCCTCAGCAGTGGTAGCAACGATGGCCTCTTCCAAATACCCGAAAAGGTCATCTTAGATGCCTGGCATTCCTTCTTCAAACCAATCCAGGCACTGCGACAACTTCCCTCCTGCGGAGAATTCGTCGCAGCTAGATTGCTCCTCTTCACTGGATGGGCGTTTTACCAGGAAACTGGGTTGAAGCTCAGTTATAAAGAGGACACCTTCGTCGAAGAGACAAAACCCTTGTACGCATTCCTTGTCGACCTCGATGATGCTCTCCTTGAATCCCTAAAGAAGATGTGGGATCTCAGTCAATCTCGCGAGCGCTTCGACTGGGTATTCACGGATTTCATAGTCACCGATATTGATGAGATCCCCGAAGCGCTTGCACTTTCACCACAAGAGCTCAAAGATCTGAACGGTATCCAAGGTCGGACCCATTATTACCTCGATCCCGACGAGTCCGACGATTCCGACGATTCCGACGAGTCCGAGGAATACATCCCTTACACAGGACCGACCCCTCGGTGGGACTGTGGTGAGCAGGACTGGGATGATTTCGAATGGATCCGTAAGGGTTCCGATGGCGCTATTGCTAGGTGGCTGGAATTTAAATTCGAAAACGCGGCCGGTCAGTTCATCACTCATGGAATCCATGTCTTTCGCCGATCACGCCAATTCTGCCGGGATGCCAGACAAAAGTCTGAAGCGCATATCGGACGGCAACAACACCAGACCTTCGACGAGGTCACTCATCATCGCCTCCCTCCCGAAATGCGCAACAGAATCCTGGAACACGTCGAATACCGTGATCCATTTCCCTATCTGGAGAAGCTTGATCTCGCTGAGGCATATGTCCCCTTCCCTAAAGTCGGCGAGCATTGCACCCAATGTGACAACACCGAAGGAGAATCGGCTTCCAAACAAACTTGTCCTCAGAAAGCCATACACGTATGGAATCTAGCCCTGCGCCGATTCCACACCTTTCATAGGAACGGCTGCCAGCAATGGTCTCTTTGTACCCGGCACGACTGCACAGGACACCACGATGACGAAGAAGAATGGCAAGTCACAGGAGAGCCTGAGTTTACCAGATATCTCGAGTCCCTAGCGGCAAGAGGCAACGATGAATTTGTCTCTCTCGATCAAGTTGGCCTCGGACCCATGAACCCCATCCGAATCGATGTGCAAGCCGACAGCGACAGATGGGATGCGCTGTTCAGAGGCTACGGCATCTACAGAGAATCGAGCGAGGATGCAAAGATGATTGGAGGTCTTGGGGGATTGAAGGACGCCATGATTCACGGACGTACCCTGATTTCTGTTTGGGAGGGAGATGGCGGTGGTTCGACTTCGAATGACGATGATTCGACTTCGAGTGACGACGACGATGATTCGACTTCGAATGACGGTGCTCGCGCCTGGGACCCGACGTGGCAGTACGGGCGTAATTTGTACGACGAGAAGGTCGCCAAAGTGGTCATCAAAGGGCTACACTCGGAGGATGATTGTGAGTCGTGTGTAGAGTTAGTGAGAGAACTCCGTGACTTCCCGTTTATTTCTATTTAAGGACATCATGCTGGATATTTCTGTCCCGGAGTCTATACCTAGTCTAACGGAGGGGAAAAAAAGACTCAGGACCTCAGCCCTAAGGGATGAGGATACTTAGGTAGAATTACCTTAGGTAATCTTAATTTAGGTGACTATTTTCCGAGTTTCTTTCGATCCTGTATTAAGCTTCGGTGTGTTCTTGACAATAGCGTAGTACGCAAAAATGTGAGGGTAAGAGGGTGTAGAACGGGTATTCCGAGAGGGAGTACTCCGTATCTGGTATGATAATAGACAGCTATTGCCTCTATCAGCAATCCAGAGTTAGACATGACTCTGAAAATACCGTTCCCGCTCCTTTTCCAGCGAGTCGAAGAACCTATGCTGCAACAGCTCCTTGGCAGTCTTCCTTTTCTCCGGCAGCCATTGGAGCATAGAAGAAGCAAAGTCCAGAAACACATCTTTCTCATCCCCTGCTAGTTCTGTGATAGTGTCCTCCAGATTTCGTGTCTTTACTGTAAGGTCTTTGCGCATGGATTTGCCTGTCGTAGTAAAGGTTGAAAGGTCAGCCTTTGCCATTTAGATAAAGATCATGTTATCGCTGGACTTGCCATTCTCATCAAAGAAGGGTCCTCCCCAATACTCGTTCATCGTCTCACAGGCCTTGCCTCTTGGGTTTTCTATCGTTCGGCCAAGTTTTAGCTTGCGATAGACACGTTCTCTGTTGACCAATGCTTCAGGGGGTTCTCCCAGCAGAGAAAGGATCTGGGCTAGATGGATGTGCGCGTCGTATTCACCATCCTCGCCAACGATGCTCTCAAACAGGCTGGTGTTCTCTAACATATTCCACATCTAGTTGTAGCCAATCTTTAACGTGATGTTCCTTTGGGGGAGATGTCTTGAAGTTACTTACAACAAGGCCAAAGTTCCAGATGTCAACACTGTATGACCATGGACATCCAAGCAGCACCTCCGGGGCGCGGTAACGGTGAGACTGGATGGGAGATAGATGGCCTTTGTTACCGTCTAGTCCTGGAAAGCTTTGATTGAAATCAGCCAGAGCTGGCAAAACCATGTTACCTCGCAATGGGCCAAAATCATCTTGTGAGAGATAGATTACACGGCCATCATCGGCTCGTACATGCCTAGGTTGAGGATTTATAGTCAGGTTCTTGACGAAATCAACCAGGACGGAATCGTTTTCGATCGAGACCAGGATATTGTCATCCTTGATGTCTTTCACAAATGAAGTCAGTAAAAGTACCCTTTGGGTTGTCTAAGCCTTTACCTGTATGGATCAAGTGACATTCAGTATGTAAATAATCCAAGGCTTGGAGGATAAGAAATACATAGGATTTGAATAGTGGCAAAGGAAGCCTCTGTTCTGGTAGCCTTCGTTGCCAATGATAGAGAGTCTCCCTCATGGGTTTGTAAACAAGACAGAAGTGTGTTCCTTGAGGCCCTTCTAACTGGAACTCATCAATCGGTAGTCTGATGAAGGCTAGTCCTGGATGTGAGGGATTGGTGCTGGAAATAAGCTTTGATCGTTTCGATTCCCCAGAAGCATTGGAATCAATGGTTGGAATCTTGATGCTAACATAGCGAGGAATAGCTGAGCTCCAGAACTTTGTACTGCCGTCCACAGAGTTTAGTGATTAGTATACTGAAAGTTAGACAAGCAGACAGAGGGAGACGGAGAGAGAGACGGAGAGAGAGAGAGAGCAGTCTGGCGAAACTCACAACTTGAGATTTTCGGCTAGCCAGACAGTAGACCCAGCACCGAAGCCCAGCTTTGCAATTGCTTTGAACCTGCCGTCTAGTACATCTCCAGCTTGAGTCGGATGGAAGTAATCCAACCTGTTCTCGTAGAGAAACTCCTCGTCAACTGGCTGGTTGATTATATTCGCTGTAGTCCCATGAGATGTACTCGAATGTCGTCGACTCCAGAAATTCGGCATCCTGCGGAAAGATGTCGTCGTCGGAAATGTTTGGTAAAATTTAGGAGCGGCTTTGGCTGCCATTTTAATAGCATCCATGTTAATGTGTATCCATCTGAATTTACGCTGTTCAGACCAAGGTGATGCAGGAAAGAGGGGCTACCCACGTGACTCGGGAAAACGTGGAGTGAGTTCCGTCGTAATCGATAAACCTATCCTGGTAGGTGCTATGTTTGCACCCTTATACGAGTTGGTAGGTAGGTCACCTAGGTTGTCTGTAAACCAACAGTGGCGCCTGAAAGGGCCTAAGAATTGGGCACAATATATACACTTTGCTCGCGCGCGGCTACGTGAAACGTCCTGTTGGCTGAAAGCCGTGAACTGATTTGCTGGAATGGTAGCACGAGGAGCAAATGTGGACCTACCAAATGGTAGGTCATGTCCTAGGCCGGGCGGCCCTGGGTTAGAATTTATCTCGGAGCCGTAAAACACGGCCTCGGCGGCAACATACCCTGGCCCAACGGAACTCGAAGAGTACACTTACACCCGAGATACTGTTGGTCGTGAGACTGTTGGCAGCTATGATGATGGTATTCCAAGCGTTGGTCGTTAGATGAAGTCGTCCTCTAGACCGCAATGTTTGGTCCTTCACGGTCTATTTAAAGTCGTATGTCCTCGCTCTGCTTTCTTTTGCCGTACCATCTTTTCCTCGCAGTTTTACAAACCTTGCCTAGCATATTGCTTCCAATCTTCATCCGTCTCTCTGATATTCTACAGCCTTTCATCAAGATGAGATCAACGCTTGCAAACCTAAAGTCCTTGAAATTCAAGGACATCAATTTCCCTTGGGTAGTACGCGGTGTCAACGAATACATCGAGTATTTGCGGCAGCATCACCCTGGCCTTGCGCGGAAGTTAGAAAAAACACCATATGCAGGGCTCAAGTAAGAACCACCTGCCAGGTATCATGACTTCCATCATAGAACTAACATCCTTGGGTTTCAGCGGTTCTCCTCATCCAACACCTTCCAAGAATGATCCTCTACACGCGAGTGTGGCTCTCCGTAAGAAGGAGAACCTCAAGGGGTCCGGCTTGTCCCTACACATATATCCAAATGGAACTGTGGTCCCGTCCAAAGAAGAGTTCCCAGTCGCTACCATGACCGCTGCAACGGCAGAAGAGCTGGGCGCAGAACATGCTCAATGGCTGGACCCAGACTTTGTCGCACAGTGGCAAGCAGAAAACGACGCAAAGCTCAGAGAGAAACCGAGCGGTCGGAAGGGAGAAAGTGAAGGTAAAGGCGAATCCTCTAGAGGTTCTTCCTCGAAAAAACATGGAGGCTCAGCCAAGCACAGCTCCTCCAGCGGCAAAGGCAAAGGGAAAGCATCTGGTTCTAATGAATACAGCGTGGATGAATCCACCGGTACCATGTATCGCTACTTGGAAAACGGTGCTGTTGTGTACTATGACCCCAACTCCAAGCGAGAGTATTACTACGACGAGCATGGCCAAGCTGTATGGCTTTAAGAAATCCTGGAGACAATTTTTAGGCTGCTGGGTGTTGTTTTGCATTTTATCGTGACGTACCGCGTCGGTTTTGTCTTAGTGAGCTTGACAAATTGTATGGTTCTTTTTCTTTCTTTTGCTCAACATTCATAGTCAATATTATTGGACATGACTATCTTGTCCAGCCTTACTCTGATTTCACATGGAAACGTTAAGGCTGTCTGATAATTTCGACTTTCATGTACTCTTAAATATTTATTCCGTAAACTTCAAGGAACTAAAAAGGATAGCCTCTCTGCAAAGTTTTCTTCCTTCGCCTCCCAATATCGGCCCATCAGAAATTCCTTTGCGGCACAAAGGTGAGGCCACCTAGCGAGAGTTATTTCGACACCCTGTATCAAAGTTCTGGAACGGACATGTGATTCAGGTTCCTCCAAGAACAGACAAGGATATCGTAGTACATGGCTTGATCATGCATTGGATCATACGAGCAGCTCCTTTGGGTATAGGAGACACTTAGAGTAGTGCCAAGAAACTGATCTGATAACTTTATTCGCTGTTTAGGCGAGTCGTGGATTCGTGGCTTAGTTAGATCAGATAAGATAATCTCAATCAGGGCATCCGTAAAATCTCGCGAGCATCCATCCAATGGCCTCACTTTAGCGCTTGCCAAGACATTTAGGACGAGCCGACCTCGGGACCAGGAGGAGAGAAAACTCTGCACATTCGATAAGTGAGGGCTTTATAACTATGAGTTCCATGAGAGCGACATGCTTCATACACATCTCCTGTGCTCTTTGGCCACAGACCTTTTCCTGTCATCAAATCGTTGACCATGGATAAAACAACTCATACCATCGAGCTTGGTCAGAAGGATGATCCCAGTCCTACAATAACCCCTCAAGCTGCCCCAAAACTCCCCGGCGTCTTGCGCGTGGAAGCAGCAGCTAGCAAGCTCACAACTCCCAAACGATGGATCTTCTTCACCAGCATCTTCTTCTTCAGCTACGCCCAGAACCTTGACTACCAGACACGAAACACCTACGTCCCCTACGCTACATCATCCTTCGGGAATCACTCCCTCCTGGCTACCGTCATTGTCATCCGCGAAGTCGTGGCCTCTGCTATTCAGCCCTCGGTTGCGAGGCTGACTGATGTCTTTGGCCGTATCGAGATCTTTACCCTCGCTGTCGTCTTCAGCTTGGTCGGGACCATTATACAGACATATTCTGGAAATATTCAGACTTTTGCCGGTGGTGCAGTGCTGCATTCGCTTGGGTACAGGATCTCAATCCTCACTATTGAGATCATGATTGCGGATTTCACTTCTATGAAGACGAGGCTGTTCTTTGCTTTTGTGCCTAACTGGCCTGCCATTGTCAACATCTGGATAAGTGGAGATATAACATCTGCTATTCTTTCAGTGACGTCTTGGAAATGGGGAGTCGGCATGTTTGCAATCATCAACCCGATCTGCGCTCTGCCTCTCATCATCCTCATGTTCATCCTTGGGCGTCAGACGAAGCGCTCAAGACTGGAGCAGGAGACTCCCTCGTGGACTGCGTCTCTCAAGGCGTTATTTTGGGAACTTGATGTCATTGGCGTGCTGCTCTTAACGGCTGCCCTAGCTATGACACTGATCCCTCTCACACTGGCGGGCGGACAGAGTGCCAAGTGGAGGGATGCCGGCATCCTGACGCCCCTCATTATCGGTCTTATTCTTTTCCCAATTTTCGCGATATGGGAAAGGAGAGCAAGTAACCCAATGCTCCCAATTCACCTCCTCAAGCATCGAACCGTATGGAGTTGTCTTGGCATTAGCACTATCTTCCCCTTTGCCTTCATGGTCATCGGAAGCTATCTATTCAGCTTGCTCGTGGTATCTTACAACTTTACCATCAAAGACGCTACCCGAGTGGCGTTACTCTATCAGTTCTGCGCCATCATTGTAGGCTCTCTCCTCGGCCCGATCGTCATCAAGATTCGACGCCTCAAGGAACTCATCTTGTCTGGCATCGTACTTTTGTTCGTCGGGTTCGGACTTATCTACCACTTCCGAGGTGGCTCTGGTTCCAAATCTGGAGTCATTGGCGGAGAAGTCATGATGGGCATTGCTGGTGGCCTTTTCTCTTGGCCAACACTTATTCTTATCCAGACCGTGGCTCAACACGAGTACATTGGAGTCTTGATATCTCTCGTATTCACTGCAAATGCTATTGGCCAAGCACTGGGTAGCTGCGTGTCTGGCGCCATGTGGACACAGACTCTGTACAAAGAACTTGAGAAGAACCTTGCACCATTTGGCAACGACACGCTGGCTTCAGCTGTTTACGCCTCGCCTTTGACTGTCGTCCCCCAATATCCTTTGGGAACGCCCGAGAGAGAGGCCATGGGCATGAGCTATCGATACATCCAGAAAAACTTGAGTATTGTCTCGTTATGCCTCGTTGTACCTATGCTTGTTCTTGGGCTGTGCCTGCATAATCCCACACTTTCCGATCAGCAAACCCAAGTGCCCGAAACCGCCGAGTCACCAAAGGAGCAGAAGCAGGATACTGGTAACTAGCGTGGACGTTGTAACCCAATCTCCGTGTCATGTATACGAGCTCTCAGCCACGGGTCTCAAATGCAAATATCACATCTAGCTTACAATTTAAACATGGCACACAACGTCCACCTTACATTTGCAGTATAAATGCTGATAGAAACAAAACTTGCATTACAGCAGTCTAGCTAAGATGAATTCATCATTCTTGCCTAAATAGCCTCTTCTCTGCCTCCTCCGTGCCATAGTGACCATAACTGAAAGCAGGATCGTTCTGAGACTTCCATTTCAAGGACCAAGCGCCGAAGCGATCATGTATTTCAGGCTGCATTACTAGCTCCTTCATTCTTAACGTCTCTGGACTGTCTTCCCCCTCACAGATCACCCTGGCTTGATATGATCTCTCAGCGAATGTAGTAGGCCCGCCGACAGCTCCGTGCTCAATACAAATCCGAAAGGCTTCGCCATAGAGCCGGGCGCTGTGCGGTGCGACGCAGTCACCGTATTCCTCTTGCAGAGTATGAAGTAGTGACAAGCAGGCTTCGAGGTTGGCTTCTGGATTATGCATCATAGTAAAGATGTTCTTAATGCCAAAATCAAGCTGTTGGATGAGCACTCGACGATAATCGCTAGCCTGGAGTTGCCATGGGGGCAAAGAGCATAGAGAGCACGCGCAGTCGAAACCGAAAGCCCTTTTGAGCATAGGTCTTCTCTCATTAGATGGACCTCCTTCGCAATAAGAGATCGTAATCTCCTCTCCTGCCTTGATCTGTCGAACGGCATGGATAGTTTCGTGACCTGCCTTGTTGTTCCAGTTCTGGTGTGAGTTCGGCAGACAACTGTGGTTGATGAGGCATATCGTGGGATAGACACCGCCCACAATCGAGCCTGACCCACATGGAAGAGCATTTGTTCTGATGATTCCACTGAAAGGGTCTGGGCCGGGAAAGTTGTTGTGAAGGGATAGAAACTCCTGTTGCTGTGACTTGCGCAGATCTTTCAGTCTCGGTGCCGCAGTTGCCTCCAAATCGCCTGGGGTCGTAGTGCTAGCCACGAGAAGTGGCTTTTCGCAAAGAATACGGGTTCCAGCAGGAATATCAACTTTGGCGATAAGGCCTCTGCCCTTTCCAGGGATATCCCTAACTTCGAAAAGGGGCTCGACAATGGATCTCGGGGGATCAGGCTGAGAGAAGCTCATTAGAACAGGAAGGACAGGTGCATGGAATTTTAACGTACCTGTTCGTAGAGCATAATAGAATCATTGACTTCATTCTCAGAATAGTAACCGAATTCATTCTCCTGCTCTCGCCACGCCCGAATACGAAAATCAAAAAATTCGCGGGCAATGACAATCAATAGGTCGATGTATATTTCCGCGATGAACAAATCGTCATTCGGTTTAGTACCGAAGCGCAGAAACTTGTGGCCTTCCAAAGGAAGGAGGAGCTGTTCCCCGGCTTCAAATTCGATGTAGTTGGGCTTGAACTCGACTTCACAGTCACCATCGTAAACGCACATGACGCGTTCGATGAAATCATCCCACCTCCGTTGGTCCTCGCGGCTGGAGGAGAGGCGAGGAACCATGTCAAATCCAGACGGGCCCAGGGACATTGCGAAAACGGATACCAAATCTGGTCATGTACTGGTACTGATTCTGCGATATGACTAGATTAGTAGCTGGGGGAATGCCAGATACCGGAGTAAAGGATGTTGCTTTTAGATCAAACAAAAGTCTTACAGAAAGGGAAAGGTAAGAGACTGTCTTGATGCCTGTTGGTGGATGAGACAGGCCCAGCGCTATGATATATGGCCTATAGTTCTGTCTCAACTCAAAACCTAACTTATGGTCTAGATGACGACTGGGTGTATTTAATCAGAACCAATACACAAATGAGATAAGATTCAGCGTCTCTTTTCTTTGCTAACTGAGTTGTTAGGCCTTCTAGTGATCCTTATTGGGTTGTATAAACGCAGGAGGGTGACCTTGTGAGTTATACGTCGACCAGTTACACGGGGATATGGTCAACAGGTTCAATGTTCAAGGTCGTGGACAGATGAGTTGATGAGTCTCAGAAAATACATGAAGGCCATGTGAGATTTTATAGGTAAAATGGAATAATTCACCCAGCCTGCTGCCTATCCTGCCTAACTAGCCTGTTTTCAATCATCTTGATGTTTGTCCAGTTTGGTATAATGCTTGAGTTGTAAGTTGGATGTGTTATCTGAAGTTGACTTATGGCTGAGAGATGAAATCATGGAGAACTTGGTCCAATTGATGGACAATGTCGTGGCTTGTCTGCAGCACAATCTCACAGACCAAGCTGCCCACTCCAGCTGTGATTCTGTTTGTAATTGCAATCAAAAAGAGAAAAGTTCATTTACTGCCCAATAGACAACTGCATTGTAGCACACAGAGTTTCCAAGGACTGACGTAGTCGCAAACGCTCAAGCAAAGGACAGTGGGCTCAGAAATCTCTGTTATGCAGACAAATACTAACAACTAAGCTTATCGACAATAAAGTATTTCCAAGCATGATCTCTTGATAAAGAAACATTCGATTCGGGCCTTAAGGAAGAATTTATCGCGATATGTCACAAGCGATTGGCCACAAAAGGTTTGGTCGTTTGGCTAGGACGCCCTTTGTCTTGTCAAAGGCGGATATAACGCCCGGGTTTAGCCAAACCGGGCTGTTTCGCACATCACCCGCTGCAAAACCTTTTCTTAAGCACACTCAGAGCTGAATTGACTTTTCTCACAGTGACAGACTTTTTTAAGCCTCCCTTCTAGAACAATTCTAGACTAGAAATGCCGCCGTCGTGCAGATGTTTTTCTCTAGCTCCAATGCATGTGACGCGATGCATCACAAACCTCCGACCTTCCAAGGCCGTATTAGTTCACCACCTTTAATCCCTATCATCAATGCCTCACAAGAAAACAAGTTTTAGCTGTAGATAGCACGGACACGAGTTACCCAACTATTACACCAAGCCCAAAGTCACGTAGAAATAATCCCGAGGCGAGCCGCCTCTAAGAAACTCTACGCGCGCCTCGGCCGCCGCCGGCGGAATTCGCATCACGTAAAAGTTACCACTTAAAACTCCACCGCGCGGGATCGTCTTGTGTAATGGAATCCTCGCTATCAACTGCTTTTACGTACAACTTCCACCGGCGGGTTCTTACCCCAGCGTGGAGAAGAGGAGATTCCCCAGACCTTGGCGGTCCTTTAAATCTGGATCTCTGCTTGCTTTTCTTTTCTTCTGAAAGGCAGAGTTGACAGCTCTGACTTGTTCAGCATCATTATTTACACTATTTGTTTTGAGAGTTGTTGAGACCGAGACCTCATCATGGATACCATTACACCACAGACCGCGTCCAAGAACGCAACAAACAAAGAATCTACCCTTGATCCGGATCAGATCGCTCGCATCGACCATACCTACGACCAAGCCATCGGCACAGTAACCGACTTCGAGAAACAGAAAACCGCTGAAGGCGAAGCTCACTTCCGTCGCTTGGGATGGAAGCGACTCGCTGTTATCCTTATCGTTGAGGCCATTGGTCTTGGAACGTTCAGTCTTCCAGGTGCCTTTGCAACCCTCGGCATCGTCGCGGGTGTATTCTGCTGTATTGCCTTGGGCTTTATGGCTATCTACACAGCGTGGATCATCGGAAAGATCAAAGTCCTGTATCCTTCGATTAAACATTATGGAGATATCGGTGGCTTGCTCATGGGCAGGTTTGGTGAGGAGTTGTTTGGCGCTATGTATGTGCTGCAGCTCATCCTCATCACGGCCTCTTTCGTCCTCACTGGCAGCATTGCTTTGAACATCCTGGCCGATGATAAAGTTTGCGGTCTTATCTTTAGCGCTGTGTCGGGCTTCATGCTCTTCATCCTAGCTATCATGCCTTCGTTCGCCGAGGCCGCCATCTTGGGTTACATCGACCTGGTTTGTATCATGACAGCCATTGGTATCGCAGTCATTGCATCAGGTGTGAATGCTTCCAACCAGCCCGGTGGTATTGGTGCTTCAGACTGGTCTGCATGGCCTGACCCTGATGCTTCTTTCAAGGATGGCATGGTGGCTATCTGCAACATCATCTTTGCTTATTGCTTTGCCATGTACATGACTCCTTTCATGGATGAGATGCATACACCAGAGGACTTTATGAAGTCTGTCTGGACTCTTGGAGGTGTCGAGATCTTTATCTACACCCTCAGCGGTTCGCTTATCTATGTCTTCGTTGGCAAGGACGTAGCCAGTCCCGCTCTCCAGTCTCTACCGGGCATTCTACCAAAGGTGGCCTTTGGCGTGGCTCTTCCCATGATCTTCATCTCGGGTGCCATTGGCAATACCGTCACCGCAAAATATGTTCATCTGAGATTCTACAAAAACTCAATCGTTCGGTTTGTCAATACGCCCAAGGGTTGGGTTACTTGGCTCCTTACGCTAGCTGGCATTACAGTCATCTCTTGGGTTCTCGGCGAAGCAATTCCCTTCTTCAACGACCTTCTCTCACTCAGTTCCGCACTTTTCGTCTCTGGCTTTATTCTGTACTTCCCAGCAGTTATGTGGTACAAGCTTATTTGCAGAGGCAAGTGGTATGCTAGAGAGAATATTCTTCATGCTGTTGCTTGCATCTTTACTTTTCTGTTCGGCCTTTTGGTTCTCGTTGGAGGAACATATGCCACAGCTCTGGATATCGTAAGTCTTCTGTCTATTTTACTCAGAACTTCTGACTGACGCGTACTGCAGCAACATCATTATGAGATCGGAGCTTTCCGTACACCATTTTCGTGCGAGGCGTAAGAGACTATCGAGGAGTTGAGGTGTAGGCTGTAGGAATCGAATTGGGATGAATCTTATTTTCTGTATACGTGTATAATACGTGAAGTAAATGGAATATCGTAGCGAGTACGGAGTCATGGTGTCTGATTCTACCATGTCCACTTGATCACTCCCAGTGAAACGCTGTCCAATGTACTGATCTTCCTCATTCGCGAGTCCCTTGACACTGAATATCCAACATCAGGCATATGGCACTCTGGGGCCGAAGCTATGCGCGAGTGCTGATCGACCTTGCCAGATTTGCCTGTACAGCTGGCAAGGGTCAACACTTACTCGCTTACGGAGTACATGGAAGGAATTTGATGATAATAAGTAGTCTAGTCACCCATGTAATAGCTCAAAGGTGATCTACGAAGCCATGTACCATTTGGGAAACAACAAGCGACACATTCAATTGGCTGGGAGTGGTGCTGGGCGGGATGATCTTAGTTTATAAGTGCCAATCATCATGACTAACTACATACAATCCATAATGTCTCTAAGTCGTAGGCTCCTGAGTCACGATACTAGATAGTTATAAGTCGGCTCGGTATACACAGTCCGGACTACACCTGGAATTACGCAACTTTTCCCCCACGATTGTTGATGCCCCGGCGTTTAGCTGCTGATCAGGGTTGGCCCCTGAAATGATACCCTCAACTGATGACAGTTTGGGACCCCACGCTTCTTTGTACTGCTTTCTTAATAAAAGAGTTATTAGCTACCTGCGCTAAATAGGGACTTGTCTCTCCTTTGCCATCCTTCACACCTCGACCCCGACATGAGTATGCGTACGCCATAAAGGTAGGTCTCGCTGTGGAGCGTCCCATCGCAAGCCTCATTCAACACCACCTCTCGTATTCTATCAATCGTGTAGATCGAGAGCTGAAAGTGCTTCAGATTTGATAGTTGTTCAGAATCATAGGGCAGTCATGTATTCGTTGCAAGCTTGGAGTGGCTCTGGCTGACGGTTTGGCGATATCCAAAAAAGTAGATCAAAAGTCACTGAATCGCCCGTATCCCAAATCTCGATATCGCTCCCGAATCCAATTTCTGGTCCTCTTCTTCTCGAGCCTTTCCTCTTCAGTCTCTTCCTCTTTCTCAACATCATCGTACTCGCAGTTCCTGCAGCTTGATTTCAGAATCTCAAGATAAGCATCTGCATATTCTCCTCCGATACACAGCGGACAGACAACGCCATGCCAATAGCATTGTCGATGGAACTCTGTTTCATTACAGAACATGAGGGCTTCTTCACGTCTCGAAGGTCTGGCTGATTCCAAATAGCGGTCACCGCCACATAAAGAGCACCATCCATCTTCGCATCGTGCAATCATATCTGGAACCTCGACGTTGTCAAAGAGGAAATCTCCTTGGAAGCGCAAGTGAGACACGGGGATTGAGTATGCATTCCCCTGGACAGTTTTGGTGATGTTGAAAAAAGGTTCTTCATCTTGATCAACGTCATGCTTTTTGGGGTCGAGCTTATAGGAAGGGATATCAATACACCTATGATAAAGGCTTACCATGTTCCCATATGTGATATCCCCGCATTTCCTCCAATTTTCAAGGACGTTGCAGACCAAGGCTGACTCGGTTCCACTGCCGTTCGTAGACCCAGGAGTTATTGCAACACCGTAAACTGGCTTGTAGGTATTCTCGTCGATATAGTATTCTACCCGGTCTAGAATATCCAACCATAGCTCAGGCGGTAGAGTTT
Organism: Fusarium pseudoanthophilum; assembly: GCA_013395995.1. NCBI lineage: Eukaryota > Fungi > Ascomycota > Sordariomycetes > Hypocreales > Nectriaceae > Fusarium > Fusarium pseudoanthophilum. The sequence goes on from JAAOAR010000162.1 coordinate 128,222, forward strand.
TGTTGCCTTGCTTGGTTGTGATATGAGCAGAACCATGGGCCAGGATATTGCGAAGGTAGCTTACGCCCCAGCAGTCTACATCAAGAATGAGAATCGAGTTAAACTTGACAAGACGCTCGAGATCCTTAGACTCCACTGGCAACATTTCGGTCGGTATTTTGCAGAGGTTGTGAGGGCTTTAGTTATTGCTTCAGAGTGCGAGGTTGATGGGTCCTCAAAGATAGATGAAAACAGTGAAAAGGGGAAAGTGGAAAGCGGCTCGATAAGGCGGCCATATCCTTAATTTATAGCTTTAGATTGTAATTAAACTCTTATTTCTAACTTGTTTGTTCTGGTATACTTTATGATTAAGGTTCAGTGGCGATGTAAGTTCTGCGTGGTAAATCCATCAGCCACAAGACCCAACTGCATCTAGCTCACGACTTGGACCTTATATCATAATGCTTCTTGAGATTCTTATCAGGATCGACAAATCATACAATAAAATTGAACCTAACACCGCTAGTATACAAGACTCATCCCGCTTACTAGGTCAATCATTAGAATAAGATAGCCTCTTACTCTATAAAGCTTTAAGGAAGATCCACGTTCATAGGCCTAAAGGTTTCATCTATAAGGGCATAAGAAATTTCAGAAGGCATATACCAACGCCATCATCCTCAGAAGCCAAAGATAACATTTAGTTCTATATTCTATATAGAACATTTTAAAGGTTTAAAGATATATTAATTAGTAGAAAGGCAAAACGAAGGCCAGCTCGGAGCCATGAATATAAGCTCACTCTCTATATTCGGTTTAAATCTACTCCGCATAGTACATAAGCCGATAATAAGAATCCTATTAGATAAGAATTAAAAGGTACCTGGAGACAGTTACCCATTTCCATGCATACTGAATCAACAATAGAGAAAGAATTAGCTAGGCCTGGGAGGAATGATAGACTCGATATCTGGCATATTAGAGATTTGATATCTTATTAATCCATCTCACGAAATCTTGTTCTTGAATTTTAGATCGCAAGATAACTTAGCTTTATCCCACCTCAGCTTTGCCGAGGTTACATGAAATCGTATTCCAAAGCGCAATCTCATCCGCAGAGTTTCACAAATTTTTAGCGAGTTATTCCCACCCAAAAACCACATATAAGATTCAGGCAAAATACTATAACCCCCTTGAAACACCCGCCAGCCACCCTAGTAAAACACGTTTCCATATTTCTACAAGCAGATTATTTTTCAGCCAACCGAATGACAGCAGATAAGGAATCAAAACACAAACGAAACTACAAACCGTCCGATGCCAAGAGCTGCCACGCCGGTAAGGTCGGATCGAACTGTGAGAGAAGTGTTTCTAGACTCTGGCGTCTAAATGCATGTCATTCACCTCTGAGGCATCATTGGTGGGATTATCATTCGATGTATGGTCGGAAATAGCCGAATAGGGCGTGACAGGCGGCTGTGGCTTTTTCGCCAAAATAACCATTTTCGAGAAGCTTAAAACAATGACATGCTCGTGTATTGACTATGAAACGCGTGAAACTGACTCGAGTCGTTCCCTTCGGCCGTAATGGCCTTATCAGCCGCACCCTGACAATGATAGGTGCGCTTACTTCGCTTCGCCCGTTCTGGATTAACAGCTTGACCGTGTTTTCAGGAATGCCCTTGATGACGTCTTTCAGAGACATGGTTGCCATAAGGTTGCATAATTCTGATGCCTTGATATCCTTGAGGCACAAGAGATAAGCCGCGAGGCCAGTGACGTGTGGTGTTGCCATCGATGTGACTGACTCGAGTTTGACACCTCCATTGATCCAGGTACTCTTGATATCATCACCAGGGGCAAACACGTCCACAGAAACACCGTAGTTGGAGAATGAGGCTCTCGTATCGTTCTGGGCGGTTGCTCCAATAGTACAGGCCATAGGTTCATTGGTTGGCGAAACGTGAGATGCGTCCGTGTCGCCGTTGCCAGCTGCGACAGCGAGAAAATAACCCGATTTGACGATAAATCGAGCAGCTGCGTTGATAGCAGGTGACGAAGCAACACTAAGAGACATGTTAACAACAATGCCCTGGGGAGACTTTCGAGTAGCAGCATCCTCAACGATGAAATCCATGCCCGCGAGAATTCCCGACCTGCGGCGAATTATTTTCAGCAACACTCACATGCTTTCCAAAAGTTGAATAAGCTCACGTCTGACCCGCTGTATACTCATTTAGTTAGGACCTTGACAGCGAAGAGCTGCGTCTTCTTTGCGACGGCATACGTTTTAGACCCAATGGTGCCCGCAATATGGGTCCCATGACCATTAGCATCCAAATCAGCGTTATCAACAAAGTTCTGCACGAATCTGGCGCGGCCCTTGAATTCCTATTCTTTGGGTTAGCTTGTTTCAATTTACCGCCTTGCATAAAAAGGTACTGCCAGGGTGGTCGACTTCAATGCCTGTGTCGAGAACTTAAGTGCATGTGCCTCCACCGACACTTTCATCATAGGTGTAAGTTGTATGATCCTTGTCAGGCAGTTTGTTGGAGATTTGGGCTAGACCCCAAGGTGCGTTTCCCTGGGTTGATGCTGCATATATGGTGGAGACCTTCTCGATGAAATCGACGTTGGGGTCGTTGAGTAGATCTTTCAGCTCGGATTTGGTGAGGCTAGCTGAGAAGCTGTTGAAAAGATTGGAATAGGTGTAGTCAGTATTAGAGGCAATGACGGCTTGAGCCAAAGACAAAATGGTAAGGAAGTGCATAGCGGCAACGTGCCTCAAGTTGTTCTAGAGAAGGTTGACACTGTAAACGACAACTGAGGAGCGAGTTGACTCTTCATAATGACTGATGCCTTGGTCCAAACGTTTCCATCGAGGGTAAATATCTAGTGATTCACTAGTGGATTGGAGAGAGAACACTATACTTCTTAGGGTGACGCGGCAGCAGAAGCCCGTTTTTGCTGTAGATCATCCTTTTCATGGAGATCTTCATGGCCGTGTCTTAGCAGGATTTAAGAAGATACTACTGTGTTTCGTGTTTAAAAAATAGAAATTTCAGGCTATCGTTGACTTATGATGACCATGAAGAACTGTGCTAGCTACGAGACTGTGAATTCCAAAGCGAAATGGTTGCGGCTGGCGTCTCGCCCTGCGCCACGACGGACTCCAGTAAACCCCGAAAGGGATCCAGGTATGTCTAGTATAATACATCAAACAGATGTCCTTACTCTCAGATTGCAGTAAAGGACCAATAATATTATTTTTCAATGCTGTTGATGGTGGATAAACATTCAGAATACCCTACGCTCGCGTGGAAATTACACTGCAGGGATAATTCCAGGTTCCGCTTATCAGCCCGATAACACCAACAAGAGCTATTGATGTGATCAATAGCCCAGAAAGTGAGTAAAAGCTCCAAAGTTTGGAAGAAACTCCTCCTCCTGGACTTCAGTTATTCCTTGGTACTGAGATTGAAATTACGAAATGCTGAAGGATCGGTCACGCAAGGCTTGATGATCTTGTGTTAAGTCAAGTTAGCGATATGAGTCAGCCAATGAGAGTTGAGACGGAATATCGCAGGCCAGTCACCCAAAGTCTAAAATTAAACTCGTGCGAAACTTCGGCCGAAATAGTTGCTGACGGACTTATCAAGACTTGAAGACAAATTCTATGCTTCTCGATTTCCAGCAACCTCTTTTGAGAGACCCACTGAGCTTTCGAGTCAAACTAGCATTGCTTTCCGCTGAAGTCGTACGATAATTCTGAATATGCAGAGAGCCGATATTCCGGCACTGATTTAAGCTTATGTTGCAACCTTATCTATTCTGGCTGAAAGCCGTTATCTCAGGACAAGTCTCCAATAATTCTGGATCATGGATCAATAACATCTGATTTCAACTAGATTTTCATGGCTCGATGAATGTAAAATAGATCTTCTTGAAGAATTCCTCAACAACACGGAGTCTGTCCCAAAGCGGTTAACAAAGCCATCAGTCTCCTAAATTTGCGGCTCCGCAGACCACAAACTTTAACTGCTACGGTGCTACCTCGACTGTATCGAACTACGCGCCCCCATCGACGAGCAAAACGTGTAGACTTGACTTGGCTGCGACCAGGGCTGCGTCAAGCATCCCGAGAGGGCTGACGAAGTGTGTGATGGCCAAGAGACGGAGAATTCATACGAGTAGTATGCAAACAGTGCTGAGATTAAGTTGGTGGTTATCAATCTCGATGTAAGCAAATGTCCCAGCTGAAAATGCATGCCAATATCTCTGCGTTTTAAACCAGCCCCTCACGAAACACCAACCAAAATTACATCGTTACCTTCGGTTCCTGCATTAACAAAAAGTCTATTGCCAAGTGATATGATCATCATTCGATTATCATCGGAAATACAAGTGTTTTGAGACAATATATCCGCCCGTTCCCAGCAGTAAATCTTAACAATGCATCCGTCTATAGTAACCTTGTTAAGAATTCGATGAAACATGTGTCGCCTTGAAGCGAGCAAGAACCCACCCAGGTCGGCCCGCTTACACGACCCTGGGCGTTTAAACGTGCCCCCTTCACACAGCCTCCACTTTGTTTTTGATACAGGGGCCGTAGCAGAAACCCTCGCCAGCGAACTTGACATTAAAATATCAACATTTTATCGGGTGCGAAAAATGTATATATACTCGTACGACTTGCGATGGAGTGAGTTTTGTTTGTCTTGTCATCATCAGCTTCAGCTTCTACAGCAAAAGTCTTCTCTTCTAGGTCCTGGTGATCGTTTTTTCCCTTTCTTCTTCTCTTCTCAACTTTACTATTCTTGTGCCGGCACATTTTTTTTCTAAACTTATCTTTTAACTGTCAAGATGCATTCCTTCAAGAGCATTCTCTTTCCTTTCCTCTTTGCTTTAGCTCATGGGCACTCTGTCATTCTCAATGCCCAAGGTCTCGACACTTCCCCTGCTAGTGTAGGATTCCAAGGTAAGCATGATACTCCGAGTTAATGATTAGATTGAGACTAATTAGATCGTCAGTTGATCCCGAGATCGCCCGCAACTGTATCACTATCAACCCTTGCCAGCAGGATGCCACTATCATTCGTGATGCAGAGATCACCGCCAACATCGTCAACCAGTGTGGCCGCACTGAGCTGTCTGGTAACATTGATGTCGGCGAGAACACTGAGAATGCCATTTCTGCTGGAAAAGTCACTCAGGTTGAGGCTGGTGGTGAGCTTACCGTTACAATTCATCAGGTCAACGCCGATGGTGCTGGCCCATACGTTTGTGATCTCGATGAGAGCAGCAACACCAATACCAACATTCAGGTATGTCCTTTGCTGAAACATAACAGATAAACATGATCTAACAAGAGGCTCAGAACTTGACCGTTACAAATAACGTTCCAGGATCAAACGGTCTCTCTCAGGTCAAGACTCAGGCTTTCAACATCACCGTCAAGATGCCTGATGACCTCAACTGCTTCGGAGGTAAGCATTTTCAAGTTTCATAACAAGTCAATGATGTCTGACACAAATAGCTTCCACTGGTAACATCTGCACCGTCCGATGCCGCAACAACGCCCTCGCTGGGCCCTTCGGTGGCTGCTTCGCCGTCCAGCAGGCCGACACCGACAAGAAGACCAACACTCCTCAGAACATCAAGACTACTCAGCAGCTCCAGGCTATCAACGCTCAGGTCCTCCAGAACCAGAAGGACTTCCCTGATTCCGTCAAGGCCAATGAGAACGCCACCGACGACGAGGCGGAGCAGAACAAGGCTGCCGTTGACGCTCTTCTTGGAAACACCGTGGTCACTTCGGCCTTTGCTACTGAGACACCCTCTGTTGCTCTTGGACGACCTCCTGCGGCTACTCAGACAGGTGATGCAGGCAACGATAACAACAATGATAACAACAACGGTGGAAATAACGGCGGTAAGGGCAACAACAACGGAGGTAACAATGGGGGTAACAACGGTGGTAACAATGGCGGCAACGGACAAGGCCAAGGAAACGGCCAAGGTCAGGGCAACGGTAACGGCCAGGGTAACGGACAAGGCAACGGTGGCCAAGGCGGTCAGAACGGCGGTAACAACCAGGGAGGTAACGGCGGCAACCAGGGTGGCCGCGGAGGCCAGGGCCGAGGACAATTCGGCGGTGGTGGCTTTGGCGGATTCGGAGGAAACGCCAAGCGAGCTGCTTCCAAGCTGCGATGGGCCAAGCGATTCTTCGCTCAAGAAGATACCTTCTGAGTGAAGCTTGTGTGGGTGAATAAAGGAAAAGAATACTGGGAAGTGGATGATGGGATAAATGTAGGATCAGGGGAGAGATAGATAATAAAGATGATGTACCAAAACAAGATGAGCTTGGCCGATTATCTCAAGGAACGATTACAGACAGCGAGAAGGAATTGTTTCTTTATTAAAATCCATCTTAATAACATTCAACGTACGACCTCCTGGCTTGTATGAAAGTATACAGCCCATTATCTTTTTTTTTTCTTCTGCTTTCGTTTTCTTTATTGCTGCCTCCCAGTATCATTGCTGACTTATACTTTTGGTTCTGTACTGTTGAAAAATTCCATGTCCTCATCTTCCCAGTCGAGTGAGTCAAAACATTTCTCAGTAATTACACGACCCTTAGTACGATCTAACGGGAAAAGCCCATCGTGAAGCTTCTCTCTCAGAAACGTGCCAACATCGCTCACGCGGTTTTGTAGGACGAGCATGGCGAGGATGCGGCGATAGGTTTTGGTCCAGGCTCTTGGTCGGCTCCGATGACGACCCAGGATGAGGTCTCCGTAACTTGCTGCATTCCTCTCCATGACCGACGCGGAGATAAGTTCGCTGTAGACTAGGTCTGGAGTCATCAGACTAATCAACAGTTCATATGGCCAGTGGAACTACAACCGCGGGTCACTGTGCCGAACCTTCTTTTCCCAAAGGAGGGCATGTAGAGGAGATTTTGGACCATCATGTTCGACGTTGGAACACATCATGGGCCGGGTGTAAACAGAGGATCTGCTTGTCGACAGTAATCGATTTGCGTACGATCAGTGGTGTTATAAAGCTTGAATAAACTATGAATCCGCGGAGTTGGAGGTTTCTGGGAACATTTCAACATTCTGGGAACATTCTGGGATGCATTGTGAATGATATACATGCGTCGTCCTGTCAATCACTCTCAAATGGAAAGCCCAATCACTCTCAAATATGAACTCAATCACGCATCACACAAAGTGAATCACTTACCATGTCCCAAGTTAGGGGGAAAAGCTCCTCGGCGATGATGTACTGTCCTTGCATCGGCACATGAAATCACTGCGAATGGTTATCTGCACTGAGTAAGCCCCCGTGTCAAAACCGATGACCAACTTTGCATGCCCAATCTGATATCGACGCCTGAAATTTACGAACTGCGGCAAAGGAACAGCATTGAGACAGTATTTGCAAGTTTCTTTGTCCAGTTGATCGTCTCAATCAATTCATTCACAACTTGCCACAACTGGAGATAGGTGATTCTGATATCTTCAAGTTCGCTGTGATGATAGAAGCCCTCAGCTACTGGCCTTGAACCTTGGTTCTACGTTACTTATGTATGGATCTCAAGTTGGAAGAGCCTTAGTTGACCTTGGTAGCGTATACCTGGGCTGTGACACTCACAGATGGAAGAATCTGTGTCATTAAAGATGAGCTATCCAAATCTAATCTTCACCAGCGAAGCCTTTTGTTCCTTCAACTCGAAAGTGTCCTGGTACAGTACGCACTATTTTCAGTGCAACTTTTATGCAATTCTTTCAAGTAATTTCGAACAGCCTTGCAACTTGCCCGATTCCCAGCATCTGTTTGAAGAAGGTCTCGCTGAACTAGGCCGATGATATCGCGAATAAACTGGCTGTTACCTTGATCAAGGAATTTTGATATTTCCTGGTTCTTGTAAGCGAAGAATATAGATATCTCTCAGGCATTCCAGAATACCTGTTTTATAGACTCTTTCAATACTGAAGTATTAGGGACGGCCTGGTCCTGGCCAATCACTGCACCGCCAGCGCCCCCTTCAGCTAAACCCGGGGGATCTAGGATTTGGCGAGTCATATTCAAGTTGCCGTACTTGAAAAACTTGTCATCATCAGAGCCGTCTTCTTCTTCGGCGCAACTCGCAGCTGACAATGAATTCACCAGTGACCAGCCGCCATGATACCAGACTACGAAGTGCAGGATGATGCACCCGAGGGACCATAGGTCTGAATTGGGAGCCAGCCCACCGGTCAGCAGCTCTGGAGCGCGGTAGGCCGAGTCAATGCATGTCTCAGAGCCTCGCTGGTGATGGGCTCGGTCGTCGTGGTACAGCATAGACCCAAAGTCTGCAATCTTGAGTACACACTGAGTAATCCCTTTGGCTTCAAAACAAAGAATACGCTCTGGGCCAAGATCCCTGTGTGGTGGCTGTAGTCTGTGGTCATTCTCTGCCAATACCCCTGAAGGGAATAATTCTCGGATTAGTTGTAAAGCATCAGCCAAACCAAAAATCTGTGACGAGATCCATCTAGCCAAGCCAACTATATCATTGCCAGGGGAGTTGCTGGCCCAGAACTGCTCCAAGTCACAGTCAGGCCACTGGAAAATAAAAGACCTTGTGTTACCATGCGTCAAGCCCAGAAGGAGTTGCAGCAAGTGAGGATGGCGTTTCTCAGCCAGGTTGAGTAAAGATTCAAACCTCAAATCATATTCTTTGGCTTCAATATCTCGCAAGACTTTAACGGCGAAGACGTTTTGATTCGAGCGCTGAAGACCTGATAGTAAGCCAGTATCGGCGGACTCTTGACTCTAAGATTGCTTACCTTGTAATTTCCGTGGCTATGGTGAGCGTGATGAATTTCGATCTTCTGCATACCTAGGTATTCATACACGGGACTCGAGGCGCTATCCGGCATGGTTTCAACAACACTGAACGGGAGTGGAATCATGTAGCTCATTGTGTAGTGTGTAACCCTCGACACATCATTACCAGCGAGGATGAAGTACGGCGATAACATGTACCATTGGTAGGTATAAAACATGTAGGCCTCATGTTCCATCCAGTTGTGGAATGCCGCGATAGGTTCTGCAAATGTTTTGTCTCTTTTGACCAGCTTGACACGGTCTGGGTCTAGATTGAATGGAAGGTCGGCATCTGACAGACCTTCGTCGAGAACCTGGGTGATAGTGGCGACTTTTCCTAAGAGAACAAGGCATGCAAAGATCTTCTTTCGGGTTGGGCACTCGCGAGTATTACCCCCAGAGTCCGTTTGGTCTGGATCGAGTTCGTCTTGTCTGTTGAATCCTGCTTCACCTTGGATCTCCAAAGCTCTTCTCGAAAGTTCGGGCTCTTTGAACAACTCTAGTCTTTTTAACTCATCTGAAACGGACTTGTAGTTCATGATCCGATCCAATTCGTCAAGTGGGAGGTACTTGGGGGCAGGGAAGCTAATGGCTGGTTCCGGATCAGGATCTTCATCTGGGCAGCTTGATTTTACCAATGCTTGGCGAATGACCTTTCCAAGAGACAGAGTGGTCTGCACCTCAATCTTTCTCGGATCCTCCGAGTCTTCACTGATGCTGGATTGCTCCGAGGAAGTTTCAGACTCGAGCAACTCCAAAGGGTCTGAAGCATTGTCGCCTTGGGCTTTGTCGGAAGCGGTATCGCTGGAAAGACCTGTCTCCTGATCAAGTGACTGCTTTGTAGCAGAAAAGCAGGCCAATCTCTCCTGATGGTATGCCATATGGTTGGGCAAGCCTCTAATAAAAGGCCCTTCTGAAAGGCAAAAAGGGCACGAGACTCTGCTCTCTGGATGGCTGGCCTGCCCGAAATCCATCATTGCTTCAGCCTGACCTTCACCGAGCTCGTGGTGTGACGACAGAAGATGGCTTTTGAGTGAGTCTCTTGACAAAAATGTCTCGGGGTGGTTCATGCAACGAAAGATCCTCCGATGAGTCTGGGCTTCATGGCTCAACCACGCTGAGCGAGTACCGTACATGGTATCTGCGTCTGGGCAGTCATCCCAAGTGCACATATAGGGTTGAAGATCTTGGATTATATGTTTCCTTGTTCAGGTGTTAGCGTGATATCTTGGAATGACATTTGTTGGGATCGCACCTCCAGCGACTGTGTTGAAACTCCTTAGCGGGGTATACGATATGACAATAGGGGCACCGAGCCTCTAGCTGTCCTGGGTCCAAAGGAGGAGCAGGTGGGAGGTAGGACGCTGTCTCGTCAATGTTGTATGCCGTTGACACACGAGAGACTGTTGACCTAGTATTACTTACAGCGTCCAGATCTCGACCGACTAAAGTATGTTCAGTGTTAGATAATGCTGAAGTTTCCGCCACTCGTGACGCCATTATATCTTCACTAGGCTCTAATCGTTCTCTCGGCTCCGGAACCGCCATCGGTTCCACTGGCTCAAGTGCTGTCATTTCGAGCCGTGGTGCGGTTGTGTCGCCCTCAGCTTTTGCTAGTTTCTTTGCGTGTCTTTCCCAATAAGCAAATATACGACGACGGTTGGTTATAGATCTGATCCATCGATCTATCAGGCCGCGATGGAGCACCAAGGCCTCCGTTTTCCTTGCCATATCGGCATCTTTCTCGTGACAATCCGATGTGGTTACCGAAAGGCATTGCGGAGAAGCCTTGAGCCATGAGTCCCAGCGCCAATAGGCAATTAGATCTTCTGCGTATGCTCTATCAAAATCAGCATATAGGCTGAAGATATCCACCTCAAAACTGCTATCAGGCTCGCCAACCTTCACCATCCGTTGGTATGAAAGAGCTCTTAAGATCGGGTGGCCAGTGGATCTACTGGCTGTGTTTCTTAGTTTGAAAGACAGCTTAAAAAGATCAGAAAGTATGGAAGACATCTCCATTAGATTCTGGCCCAACTCAGTCTTTCGGTATTCTTTATCCTCCAGGTCACAGCTGTCGTCGGATTCACTATCCCATAGCTCTGCGAATTCTGCAAACCTCTGCTCTAGGGGCAATCGCCGATCCTGCAGAATTTCGGTGCCTTGTGTTCTTTTTGAGTACAAAATTTCTCTGTTTCATATTATATGCACTTACTAATGTGAATAAGTTGTTCCAACTGCTCAAAACACTGGATGATCGCTCTTTTCATGACTGAAAACCCCCGTAGCCGGACATCAAGAGCACCGTTCCCGCTTTGTAAGGCCCCGATGTTACTGGCCCAGATGCTCAGTCTATCCTTCTGATTCGAGAGGGCTTTTTCCGGGAGAGATCTGCGGTGAATATCGGACGCGGTTTTGAGGGAGTCTAGCATGTTATCAAAAGATTGGAAACAGTGTCTTGTCGCAGAAGCGAGAGAGTTGCCAGACTCGAGATCCATAGCATCAATGCACAATCCCAGATTAATAGTCTGTTGGTTACTCTATGCGTACGTGATTCAATTGAAGTCAGTGTAGGCGCATCGTGATGGCGGATGAGGGGAACATCAAATTCACGCATCTCCCAGCCATCCCTTGCAGTCTGTACTACACTTCAGTGTACCACAATGCTGCGTGTCTTCTGCCGGTTGGCTCACATAAATTCAACCCCTCATCGGTAAACTCAGTCGCATCTGATTCCCGCTTCAATGATTTGCCACTTGACTCGTATGCTTCTTGCATCCCGTCCATCACAGACGAACGGCTCAGCAAGCTTCGAGCCTCTACCTGGAATATGGCTGAGATTGCTGGCCTCGTACTGGGGGTGATACCTCTAGTTATATCAGCCATTAAGTATCGAGATGAACTATCGGAGCACACGCTCGCCTTTTTCCGGTGGCAAAAAGCCAAATCGTTAATGACACGACAACTATCGCTATGTCTTGTGGACTTTGAGATGAACATGCGACTGCTCCTCAAGGGCGCTACGAATCCACAAGCTCAGTGGGAGATGATCGAAAACCCTCGCCATCTTATGTGGAAAGACGGCCGGTTCCTCCAAAGGCTGGAGCAGAAGCTGGGCAATACTTACACGCTATTGATAGGCATGCTCCGAGAAATAGAAAGTATAATCATTTCTATCGCTTCAAGCCTTGACATGGCTGTTGCAGGAGAGGCATGTTAGAGCTTTCCATTCAAGTATTCCTGATCACTAGCTAATCCAAGTAGGGGGTGAAAAAGGGACTGGAAGCCATCTTACAGGAAGGCACTGATCCTTGTCAAACCAATAGTTCGGGAAAGGCTGCTCAACTACAACAGCGGGCAAAGTTTGCATGGAAGCGCCAGAAGATTAAATCAGAAATCACCGAGCTGGTCGAATGCAATGCAAGACTGCACAGGATCTTAACGGCCTCCAATCAGCTCATGGAGCCACTGCATGCCATAGAGACGAGCGGCAAAGCAGACGTAGGTTTCGTGGGGCCCTTGGATGATATCTCCAGAAATGCTACCAGAGTCCATGTCGCGCTCCTGCGAAGTTGGTGCATCCTAGGCGGCTGTACCCATCAGGCCGGCATACTGCTAGAAGAAAGGCTGTCTCGAAATGTCCGGAGCCGCACACCAGGGCCAATGCGTCACTTTGGAAAGGCTGAGCATTTTAGTGTCTCGCTTTGGAAAGACGCTGTGGCTACTTGGCTGAATGCTGAATTTCGCCTGGACCCAGATGAACTATGTAAACCAGGGTAAGAATGTCTCGTTGAACATTGCATTGGGATGAACTGACCTCTGGGAGTAGAAGGCAGACTCGCAAGCGCCGCGTTCGCTTCCAACCCTCTCATGTCGTCATTAATGAGCCTCTAGCTCAAGAGGTCACTGACATCTGCACATCTATTCGACAAACGACTTGCTCTGAGTTAGGGTTTCTCATTGATAGCCAAAACGTTCTTCATCGTGTTGATAGACACGACAACCCACGCGGCCATTTGCTGAAAACGGGGATCACTCTGCATGATCTGCTACCAGAACTGAGGAAGCAATCATTTGCCTTATCGGACTTCTACCGCCTCACAATCACCTTGGCATCATCTGTCCTTCAGCTTCGAGACACTTATTGGCTTCACCGATCTTGGAGCAAACAGAATATCATGTTCTTTCGGCCTGGTACTGATGGAGAGACATCAGTGGATGTGCGTTATCCGTACCTCACCATAAATTATGAAACAGGTATTCAGATGCGGTCCTTTGGATTTCATTGAGCTTACAGAGTTTGACTAGCGTTTCCTTCGGGACATCAGCAAACTGAGCATCTTAACATGCTTGGCCTTGCAATCATGCTCATGGAGATCAAGACAGGAACCTCGATTGAGTGTCATCGACATCCGGACGATCTAGGCTCTGATGGAACGCTCAATGCCTCGTCAAACTTTCTGACCGCTTCAAGGTGGTTACGTCATTTAATGGATCGTGGAAGGTTGTCGTGGAGATACGGCGATGCTGTGAGATATTGCATCAGATTTTACGACGATTATCATGCTTCTCTGGAAGATGCCGATACCCAAAGGCAATTCAAAGAAGAAGTGATCGGTGGATTGGAGGCAGAAATGCAAGCTATAGTGCATGGAGTTTGACTTGATTTTAACAGAGTATAACAAGACTACCTACTGTATTCCCTTCAACTACCATAGAAAATTCCATTTTATCTGGCCTTACCCGACGTGTATAAACCAGTCTTTCCTCTTTGTCATTGCGTAGCCAGACCACCGTTGATGCGAAACTGCCGTGACAATCTGGACACTCACACATGACAACAGCAGTGACTTTGCATAAAGGTTACCACAAGCCAACTCCCTTCTTTCTATTGCCAACCGTACTAAGTGATTGCGATTGATAGGCTTGCAAAGCTTAGCTTGGGCAATTGTGTTGGGTAGCTGGTATAGACTACTGCCCGGACTGACTTTGATAAGAGTGTTATGTTGAGTTGATTAACCACATAGCTGATGGTTCACATCACGCGCCTCGCACAATTGCGTTTGACTTCTTGATAACTGCGTCACCGACAAAGATATTTGTCACTGAACCGCGATCGAGTCAATTCTACCAAATTTGATAGAGCAAAACCGTAAAATCCCCAAATATCGTAAGTGATGAAGTGTGGACTGTAAGTGATGAAGTGTAGACCGAGTGTAGACTGTAAGTGATGAAGTGTATATTCTACATAACTTAAGATATACTTGAGAGTGATCAAGTGTGTATTGTGTGTGATTGAGTGCATACTTAGAGTGATAAACAGAGCGCAGCAGTTATATCATGCGCACCTAATCCTGCCATTGCCATATGCGTATCTAATCTCACACTTGACATTCCACTCAACTTCATAGGAGCCAAACCTCACTCTGCTTATGCACAGAACCTAACAAAGTCT